>CM054062.1:68072107-68251859 GCA_028641055.1 Alopecurus myosuroides
GAAATAGGGATTGGTTCAAGTTGTTTATCTAACCATCAAGTTAAATGTTGTTTAGCATGGAAAACAATAAAGTAGATGAGTTAGGCAATTTAAATGGAATGGGGGCAACAGTTGGAATTAATTAGCCCACACATTCCATATGTTGTCATATAGATGAACATGCATAACCAAAACTAAAATTGCACAAGATAAGATGCAAACAGAGATATGGATGGCATGAACATATTAATGGCATGGAGCTGATTGGAAAACATATTTTATTGGTTGAGAAACACTTTTAAATGATTTAGTTAAGCACAGTACCAATTTAATTGCATTAAATAAGAGGTGAAACAATTATTCAATTTAGATGTTGCAAACCAGAAAACAAAGTTGGTATTCAAGTGTGGCATGTAATTTTGGATGGAAAACATGTTTTGAGTATTTAATTTGGAGCAACCATTTGAAAGTTATTAATTATGCCATTTGGTTTGTCATTTTTAAGGATTATTAAATAACCTTAATTTTAATTGTCCAAATTGCAAAACAAAGTTGATAATCAGAAAGGTGGTTTCATTTTGAGTGGAAAACATATTTTGTTTGTTGAAATTGGAATTTAATTGAGCAAGTTATGAATTTTGCAATTTAAAAGATTTAATTAAAGCATTAGGTAATTGCATTAGTTTTATTTATCCAAAACAGAAAACAAATTGCATTGAAAAGGTTGAAAACATGTAGCAAATGTTTCACTGAACATTTTGAGCTATCAAACATAATTTTTGGGTTATTATTGAATTTATTATGCAATTTTCCATAAATAGTTTTATTCTGCCCTTTTTAGTAAACAGAGGAAAACATGTTCAAAATTAATTCAATTATGCCCAAATAAAATACCAATGTGTAGAGTTTGTTAAGACAAATTTTTAGAGTCCAAGTTTGCTTAAATTTGATGAGCAGAACTAAAGTTATGAAATTCCAAAGTTTCCACTTTTTATTGCATTTTCAGTAATTAATTATTTAGTGCAAAATTGTTACAGCAACATATTGCAAACTTGACATTAACAGAAAGGGCTCAAGATTATGAATCCACAGGATTTTGAATCATTCAAATTGGAGTAATATTTAATTTTATATTGATTTTAGGAGTAATGGCTCAGATCTCTGTTTCTGAAATTCGGGCAGAAAAGAAAAAAACAGGAATAAAAGGGTGGCTTGGGGGGAATCGAACCCAAGACCTAGGGTGTGCGCGCAAGGTTCGCTGCCAGTGTGCTATCGCTTCGTTTGTGATTCAGAGAGCGACGGTGACCTTTTGAGTAGATCTGCCGAGGGAAATTTTTCCCTGACGAAACTGACGGGCAGCAGTTGATCGTCAGGTGCCACACGGCGAGCTAGGATCGAGGGGGGGGGGGGGGTACGGCGGCGCACACCGGCGTGGCACGAAGGCCACGCTCGCAGAGCAAGGAGGGGGGACAGGGAGAGTGGTCCAGGGGGACGGGAGACTCACCCCGCGTTGTCGAGGAGGGAGAATTCGCGGCGACTGACAGAGAAGGAGGTGCGGTCCTGCCCGACGGAGACGAAGACGAGCTCGGCGGCGGCGTCCTGGAGATCGGCGGTGGGTTCCGTGGAGGCGCAGGGGAAGACGACGATGAGGGGGCTCCATTCCCGCGATCGGCAGCCCGCGGCGGCTACCCCTCCCCCGGCGCCGCGGTGAACCTTCTCCTCCGGCCATGGACGTGTACAGACAGAGAGGTAGAAGGTGGACAGCAGAGAAGGGAGAGAGAGGGAAGATGGCGGCGGCAGAGATAGGAGAGGGTCTAGGTCTAGCGGAGGGGGAGGTGGTTATATGGGGAGTGGAGCTTGTACGGCTGCACATCGGGAGGGGGGAGCGATGATCAAGCGGTGGCGATGGAGTCGTACTGCTGATGACAGCGAGGAGGAAGAAGATGCCCTCTCGAAGGGGTATCGGGCCCAGAAGGGTGGGCTTTGGGGGAGATGGGCTGGAGGTGGGATGGCCTGTCTCCTCTCTTTTGATTTTTTTTCCTTTTCCTCTTTCCTTTTTTTTTGTAAGAGATAAAGAGAGAGAGAAAAAAGAAAAGGATGGGGTTGGTTGGTGTTTGCAAATTTGTAATTTTATGGAATTTCCAAAACAGCAAGGTTCCAAGGTTATATTAACATTATTTCCCAAAAATGTGAATTGGCCAAAAGGTTTAAAGTGGCTAGTTGAATTTTAAATAGGATTCATAAAGATTTGGTTTTTTTAAACAAATTTTATTCCATTAACTCAAAGAATTATGGAAGCTCATTGAACTTAATTTGTTTGCAAGATTTTAATTGTTAAACCACAATTGGAACATGCACATTATGATGGATTTTGAAATTACCATTTGGGTGTTAATAAAAAGGAATTTTCATTTAACAAGCAATTTAAATAATTTTCAACTTCCAACTATTGAAAACAAATTGAGTTGTTTAGTTTACAAATTTTTAAATTGGAAATTTTGAACAATGTTTGAAAGTTTAATTTGGTTTGAGTTTTTCAGTTGTTTTGAAAACATGATGCAATGCTTATGATGCATGAGATGCAAGCAAAAGAAAACAAACAACTTTCTACTCAGGGTAACACCCCAGGTGTTACACATAATCTACAAGCCGTTAATGATGCAAAATATCTTTCTCAACTAAAGTTTGGCAAACAAACATCCGCAACGTTTCTCGATGCCGAAGCACCCGGTAGCACACATGAATGTGCACGGATAAGCAAACCAGTTTCGATCTGACGATCATAAATTCGGCCAGACCGCTACTCCCAACAATACCACCGAGATTAAAATTGCAAAATTTAGGGAAACAGACAAGAAAATCCAATAGTTTCCTCTTATACTACCCCGCATAACTCCTTATGCAATATCCATCCATTGACTTTCTACTCGTACATGTAACTACGCATAGTATGGATCTGATACCACTATTGGAATATGTACTACGCAACAAAATAAATTACATGACAACACTCCACCAAGAACACTATCAAGGCACAGACAACGAGTGTTACCCTTGACAACCGTTGATGCCGCCGAAGACAACTGTAGTCATTTCTGATTCCCGTGGCTTGGCGATAACTCCCAGCCGCAAGAATATCTCCTCATGTCCGAAGTGGCTCCTGTCAGAGACCAAGCTGGGCTCCAAGTCGAAGCACGACTCTCGTGGAAGCCGACTCCCATTCACAATAGCTCCACGATCAAGTGTCAAAGAATACGACACCTCCGAGGTATCCACGCGTTCTGGAAGTAGCATCTCCGTGCATGTCGCGATACTCCAGTATCGATATCACGAGAAAGATCTTAGAGTAGATAGGTCTCTGGGATGTTCTTTAGAACATTATTCAAGAGAGGCAGAAATCCTGGTAGAACTTCTATGAGAGTATGAGTGTTTGTGGCTGAGGAGGACTATCTAAATGAACTCTTCGCTTATGCGAATGGATGAACCAATAACCCTTACTTGGTTGCGCCAAGGGGAAAATATAGGGCCAAGACGCCTTGTCTTGCAAGGTACCTACGGCGCCACATGGAGTGTGCCTAGACACATGTCGGCTACGGTGCCATGCAAGGTAACACATGTCTAGTGTCTTGGCACTTTTCAAGTGCATTGACTCTCAATGCAACAGATGCCATGAGCCATGCCAGATGTCCCATGGTATGCCACATATGGCTGCCTCCCCTCTTCCAGAGCCTTCCACAAGGTTCCAGATATTCCTTAACATCCTAGACTCTTCTAAAACATTCCATATATCACACTGGATTATTCCGTACACTTTCGGAGTCATCCGTGTCATCCCGAAACTATTCCGAGATCATACAAAACATCTTTTAGGAAATTCTTTTCCCATTTAATCTAGTCACAAATACGTTCTCAATAATACCACTCCGTTAAGCGTGTGCCCTATGGATTTGATATAATGCAGACATGCACCAGAACCATTCAAGTGAATAACAAACAACATGATCTGGAGACCCATGAACGCTCTCACATTATACACGAAGTTCCTTATCGTGTGAACCACCATGTTGTGGATTGAAGCAATCCATATTTATTCTTATTCTAAATGAATACTATAAATTATATTAATACGAATACTATAGATTTTGTTAATATGAATAGTATAGATTATATTAATACATAGATTGAAATAATACATAGATTGAAATATTATACATATAATGAAAGTAAGACAGATTAAATAAAAAAACGAATCAACGATTCAAATGATAAACAAAGAGGGGTAGGGATCTATTCTTTATTTTTTTCCAAATTGGGCAAGTTATCCATTGCATACTGGCACTTATCGAGTATAGCATAGGTATTCCATACCATTTGTCTCGCAATATTTTACTTACCCAACACTTGAACTCCAGCATCTCATACTTAGTTCAATCTTGTTACCGACAAGTACTCTTTACTTGTTCTTTAATACAACATTCTCTGCGACTAACTCCTTAGCCACGTGCTTACAAGCGATATAGAATGTGTATTATCGAGTGGGCTCAGAGTATGTCTCTCCATTACTTGGAGGGATGAATCCCAGTCTTGAAATACAAAACCCAACAAGTACTTTTAAAATACGCGTAAGACACCTTTATGACCACCCTATTACGATGTGACAATTGATGCCCCGAAGACTTATTCCTCCAGCACGGGTGAATAACATAATCTCATGGTCTAAAGTTTAGAAGACTTGACAATAAAATCTAGGTCTGTCCACCATGTCAGTACTCCTAATGACATGGTCCCATTATTAATTGACAAATCATGTCTGTGGTTAGGAACCGTAACTATTCATTAATCAACGAGTTAGTCAAACCACACATGTATTATGTTTCATGTTAATACAATTCTAGCATGAAGTACAAACATTTATCATAAACATGAAAATACGATAATAACATTATTGCCTTTAGGGCATATTTTCAACACTCGCATATCTCTCTCCCCTTCAGGTTCCATGTTTAGTAGTATCGCGATATGATCCGAGAACGCTGATGTCGCGAGATGTTTAGCATTTTCCAAATGATACTGGACACACCAGCTCGCTGACGCCATACCTCTGCCCATCCAAACTCGACAAAAAGATCTACCCACCACTTTCTTTTCGAAAGTCCAATTAGTTTCAGTGAACCCGAGGTCAACAAGACCACAAACATCCATAGTCTCTCGAAAGCTCATAAACTGAGCCAAGCTCCTCTCTTGGATGCCTTGGTGTTCCTCCCTATGGAATACCTTTTTAAAATCACCGATGCCCATCCAGAGATGAGAGCATGATGACTTTATGTATTTTAGCAAGTCCTACATCTTGTGCCCCTGGCTAACTTGAGCCTCTCCGTACACACATGTTAGTCGCCATGCTTCCATAGTTTGGGACACAACTATATAATCTATGTGATATTGTGAGCAAGGCAAAAACTTCTATGTTTATTTCATTATTCGAGAAAATTCCCAGGCTACGAGTGCGGCATGTACTATTTACAACAAAACCCTTATCAAAACCTAAGGTTCGGGCTAAATCTTACACTCGTTTCTTCTACAATTGTGTTTCAAGAATGCATAAAACGGTGGGGGCATGCTCCTTCACTAGCTTGTGAAGTTCTCTTACTGTTGTTTTCCCGCCCAGTCCGCGACAATTGAAGCTTAGGACACTCATTGTTGCGGCGGTCCTCCTCGGAGGATATTGATTCTTTCTCGTTAGTGCTTTCTTTCTCCATGACTACCAAGGTGGACGATCTCCTGGTCATAATCTCCGTAGCCGCCAGCAGATTCACCTCCAACAAAGTAATCTCCTCCTGCCCAACAACCACGTCGTTGAGTTCACCTTCATTGAGTTACAAGTTCCTCAACAATACTCACACGACGACATCTTGCTTCCCCTGCACCGCCCTTTCTCTGGAGCTTCTAGCTGCCATGGCCATGGCGCTTACGATCTCACGTCCCCGTCAAGCTTCGAACCCTCAGCCCTGCTCGATCCGCCGCGACCGGACAACTAGGCGAGGCTAGCCCTGCGAGACCGGGTCAACGAGAGGGGAGAGAGGGTCGCGGGGGCAAGAGTGATAGAGCAACAATAGTGAAGATTGCCTCCGTAGTTGCCTGACCCTAGGGAACCGGTCCTCTCTCCCAGCATGCGGTGCTGCCGTGTAGTCCAATTTTTTTCTTTGGAGAAAATATAGCACAAGTAAGAAGTCCTAAAAAAAAACCTTGTGGTCTGGCCCAAATTATTTGACGGACCACGCATTAATTTGGTGTTTGCGGAGGTCAAACATGTAAGCCCATTTCTAGTAAAGTTCGGCTTTCTGCCCTCGGTCCAACCAAAACCCCAAAGCCCACCACCCTGTCCCCGTCCGTCGCCGGCGAGCGCCACCATGCCCACCGCGGCCGCCGCACGAGCCTTCTTCTCATCGCCGGCACCGCCTCCTCTCCTCCATGCGGGACACCGGACCACGGTCGCTTTCTTCCCGCGGAGATCGCCTCCTACCATCGCCCTCTCCCTCTCGGTCTCCGCCCCCGCATCGCCGCGGGCGCCGGCGGCCAACTCCAAGTACCACAACGCGAAGGCGGACGCAGGAGACGAGGATGTGGATGGGGGCGAGCTTCTTCGGCGGTTCACGCGGGAGGTGGCGCGCTCCGGCGTCATGCACGAGATCAGGCGGCGGCGGAGGCACGAGGACGCCCGGGACAAGCGCAAGCGGAAGTCCCGCGACGCCGCCTGGAGGTTCAGCCGCAGGTGCGCCCCCCTGATCGATCAACCTATTACTTGCCTGATCCCGTGATCCTGCTTACGCCGATGAGTAATTTCGATCTCTTTCATTTTGGTCTCCCCACTTCGTTGGCCACTACCTTTGCTCCATTCGTTTACTCATTTTAGGTGCTATAAATCACATGATTTATGATTATGCTGCATCATTGTTTCTGTACCATTGTGAAAGCATCTATAAGATTTCGGTGGCTGATTTTGTCCACAAATGAACACGATGTTGCATCCAAATTAAGCAGTAAACTCATGTCACATCGGATTGCTATGTTGATCATTCTGTCAGATAACAGTACTCGGTACACATATTAGCAGTAGCAATTCAACTACGGACCCATTCCACTACTGCTATCTAGCTGTATACTATGAGTACTACTCCCTCCGTTCAGCAATACATGACTTCCATTTGTCCAAATATGAATGTATCTATACACTAAAACATGTCTAGATACATTCATATTTGGACAAATGGAAGTCAAGTATTGTTGAACGGAGGGAGTACATTATAGTTTCAAATGGAATTATGGATATCAAATTATTCGTGCAAACGGTTCTGTGGTCCGTCACCTTCGTGTCGGTCATATGTTGGTGATCATGAATGGATGGTGGCAATGTGCATTGCCAATTCATAGGAACCTATGTGATGAGCCAAGTCGATTGTCCATTGACAACGGCGGACCTAGAAATTTTCTGAAGCTGAGTTATGGACCATTGTAGAATCGCACGGCGAGTTTATACTGAACTTTGTAGTGTGCAAAGGACATCGCTAGTTCTTTGAAAGGGAACATTATACCTGGTGATTCAGAAGCACCTCAAAGTTCACTATTCCAACTGTAGTATTGTTCCTCCTAATTGGCGCTAGTCCTTTTTCTTGCAGGCGCTTCAGGGGTCCATACCCATCTGACGAGGAGCAGGAGCCGAAGGAGGCCGTCACCAACGATGACAGGCATGACAACTGGGATCTTCCTGGAGGAGAGCTTCCTTCTTACAGATGAACCAAGAGGCTACACTTCCATTTCTGTTTTTGCCTGATGAAGAATTCTGACGCCTCAAGTTCAGTTCTGATTCTATAGTAGGATGAGGAACCTTATTTCTCTAGGGAAGACGTGGTTAGGTAGGGTAACATGCGTCTTCAGGATCCAAATATCTATTTTGAATGTAATGTGCCTATATCTCAAAGCACTAGCGTGAAGGTGTGATATCTACTCTGCTGTGTATTTCAGCCAGAATTTCCAGTTTGCTGCAGTGATCAATGCCATGAGTCATCTTAATTCTTTTCGTCCATTTCTATTATGAGAGGTGCAGCTTACAACAAACACACCAAATAAGTTTATTTGCTGTTGGCCCATATGGTCACCATTTTTCTTAAACTTAATATAATATGGTCATTTAATAGGCCAGATTTAGTGGCGCCTTTCCAAAAAAAAAAACCTTTGCTTTCTGTTTGTGTACCATGGATTTTGAGATTGCAGACCATACTTAAAAAAAAACATAAAGCATATCAACGTGTATTTTTTTTCCTTTTTGCGACTACATATGATTGTGTATAAATTCATTGATGATCCAAACTGGCAGTCCCAGATCCTATCTTCTTCCGTAAATTCATTGCCACGTTTATAAATACGTGTGAAGGCCACAGTATAACAACAAAAATATGTTGAACAAAATGATACTCCCTCCGTTTCTCATAAGGACTATACCATTTTTTTTCTTTCAAAAGCTAAACAATATAAAGCCGGACTAATTTTTTTTTAAAAATCCTATCGACAACTACAATACTATGAAGATATTATATGAAAATACATTTCAAGATGTATATAAGGATATTGATTTTGTATATTTTACATGGATTTTGTATTGTTGATGTTAATGAGATTTTCTAAAATTTTGGTCAAAGTTTTCATAGTAAGTTTTGAAAAAAAAGCCTTCTTTTGAGAAGTGGAGGATGTAAGAGCATCTCCACCGATGCTCCCCATAAGTTCACAATCAGGGGCCGGATACGAAAATGCATCCAGTGTACCCCCCCTCTCCCACGACTGTCCAAAGATTCTGCAATCCCTTGCCTGACCCCAGTCTTCGAGATCGGACAACCTAACCTATTTCCCCTCCTCTCCCGTCCCCTAACCCTAGCTGCCACCCGTCTCCCCTCGTCGCCGTCGAATCCTAGCCGGGCAAAGCCCGTGCGGGGGGCATGATGGTGGTGACGGGGAGGCGTTGTTGTGGTGGTAGATCTCCAGTGAGCGCGTCGGGATGACGTATGTGTGTGTGGCCATGACGCCAGTCACGTGGCGATGTGGCCTCCTCTACCTATGGTTGTCTTCCTCGTCAGTGCAAAGGGATCTCGCCGGTGGTGGTGCTTCCTCGCGGCGGTGGATCACTTGGCCCGTGGGGTGCGATAGTCCACAGTGAGGAGGGAAGGTGGTCCAACTATTCAGTATGCCACCATTGACGGAGGCGCCTGTGGGAGTCTTATTCCTCGTTGGAGCCGATGGTGGGGGCATCTCTCAAGCCTTTGTTTTCGGGGTAAACCTCGGATATGGGAAAGGTCACCATTGACGGCGGCGCCCATGGGCGCCCTCTTTGGAGGCGTTATGGGGACCTCCTGGACGGATGATGGCGAAGGCTGCGTCGTCACCCCCTTGGGGACATCATCTTTGGAGACATTCATCGGTTGGACGGGCGTGTGAATGACTTGGTGCCTGGGCATCTCCGCATGTTTCTCGTGTGGGGACTAAGGTGCAGGGGCGAGTCATCTACCATCTACAACGACGAGTCTCAGAGGCATGGTGCAGCAGGGTCTTGGCGACAGTCGCGCGATGATGGACGAGCGCACGGCGGTGGCGCCGTCAGGCGTCATGGTGGCGTCGACAGCAGGTCTAACATGGTTGATGTCTTGATCCCTGTACTGAAGGTGTGTTAGCGGAAGGCGGAGGCAACGACTTCTAAAGCGTGTAGGTTGGTTCGTGTTTGATCTGTTGGACCGGTTGTGCCACTTGCTCTTGTCGGCCAGTCAGTTTTTAGATGAATCTTGTTAGTGTATTGTGAGGGCACATGACCATATTCTTGGTCACCCTCTTCATTGGTATTGCGGGTGTAGTGTGGTGTCGTTAGGTTGGTGGCTTTAAATTGAGTTGATTGATGTATTTGATTGTAAGGCATGGTACTTCTTATTTTATTTATGAATGCAACCGGCATCATTTTTCAGAAGTGGGAGGTAGAAGGAAAATACTGCGTTGAACCTGGGTGCATATGCTCCTGCCTAGGAAATCCATTTTCCAAAGTTTCAAAAATTCAAAACAAACAATTAGGGACATACCTACACATGTATTGTGCGATAGTACAAAATTTTGTAAAGAAGCGCTTTTTCATTTGATCTGTGTAAAAAAGACAAATCTATGACGTATATACATTGCTATATAGTATTACTGTAGCAATATAAATTTGTCTTTTTACAGTATCCAACGTAAATACAAATTCATCACGAAACTCACTCGCCGTGCATTGATTTTGCATTACCTATGCATCTTATTTTTCTACATATTTTTTCAACTTTTCAAAAGTGGTTTAAAGCAATATTTACAAAAAAAAAAAAGTAGGCAGAAGCACCTGCCCGCCGGTTCATTTTAGCTGCACTCTAGAAGAAAAATACTACGTTGAACCATACGCTTCTGCCTAGGAAATCCATTTTAGAACCCCTATTTGGAAAAGGGGAAAAGGCTTGTTTAATGGCGCCCATCTACGTTCCCCTGGCGGGCATTGTCGTTTCTCGGCGATGACGCAACTTTTTCACGAAGCCGATTTAAATCCGACACGATCACATGCGGACCCAACATAGGGGCAAGGAGGGGCGGTCGCCCCGGGTCTCCCCGCGCGTAATTTATTTTTTTGGGTCCATCTAGCCACTCGTTCCAGGCTTCCAGCGATAGAAGGCCAAAAAAAATCCCGAACCGCTGCTCTGTTCCCGAGTCCCGACCTAGCGGTCGTCCGCATTGCCTCAACCGCGCCCGCCGATGCCGGCCGCCCCACACCCAGGAGCCGACCGCGGCCACCGCCGCCCCACGCCCTCTCCTCCCCGCCCCGGTGTCCCTACTGGTAGCATCCGGTCTAGCGCCGCCCTGTGCCTCTCCCCCCTTGTCCCCCGCCGCCGCCCCACACCAGGAGGCAGGAGCCGACCGCGCCCGCCGCCGCCCCACGACCTCTCCTTCCCGCCCCTGCTGGTTCATCTCCGCTCCGCGGCTCCGCCTGGTGCGCCGCCCGCCCTGCGCCCTCTCCTCCCTTGTCCGCACAACTGCTTCCGGTTGTCCCCTGTCGCTGGTGGTTCATGTATGCGGCGTCCGCCGTCAGCTCAATGGATTTGGACGATGGACTCGATGAAGAGGCATATTGGATTGCCCTACAACTAGAGGAAGAGGAAGATGCTACAGCAGCGGCGCCGGCGGCGGAAGGTCCCGTGATTGATTCAGACGATGGTCTCGATGAGGAGGCTTATTTAATCGCATTGCAACTAGAGTAAGATGATGAGGAAGAAGTTGCAGCAGCTATGGCAGCGGCAGCTCCGACGTCGACAGCGGCACCAAATGGCATTGACACAACAACCAAACGCAAACGGGCAAACATGGTCCAGGTAATTATTTCCGTTTTCCACTTTGTTTCAGATTTGAGATGATTTCTTGTTGCGGACAAAAATTAAGAAGCACTAAATTTCTTTATCAAATTTGATGTTACAGGAGGCTATTGCATTTGATCGGCTGATGTGGTTGCCAACCCTGGTATCCGAAGACAGATTGAAGAGTACTCTACCCAGGAAATTAGAGATACAATGATTAGGGCGTATTTTTTGAAGGGTCCATGTTGTGTGATAGGCCATGATTTTCCACGCAGAAACTTTGGCAAAGACCGGCGCCCATTTCAAGAAGCATGGTATAATTTTTTTTGATTGGTTAGAGTATAGTGTCGCGAAAGATGCGGCCTATTGTTTTTATTGTTTCCTTTTCAAGTCTACAAGCATTGGTAAAAAATTGGGTATGATGTCTTCACAAAGATGGGGTTTCCAAATTGGAAAAAAGGACCAGAGTACTTCAACCTTCATGTAGGTAAACAAAACAATGCTCACAACAATGCTAGAAAACATTGTGAAGATTTTAGGAATCAGAAGCAAAGTGTTTCATATGCCATCACTTGTCATGTTGAAAAATCACATCTTGAATATGAAGAATGCTTGAGGGCTGTTGTAGGTGTTGCTAGATTTCTTATTTTACAAGGCTTAGCATTTCGTGGGCATGACGAGAGCGAGACTTCCAAGAACAAGGGTAATTTTCGTGAGATGGTGGATTGGTTTGCCAAAAGATGTCAGGATGTAGCTGATGTGATGAATCAAAATGCTCCCCGCAATCATAAATTGACATCTCCTAAAATACAGAAACAAATAGTGCAAGCATGTGCAGAAAAGACTATGAAGGTCATAATGAAATAACTTGGGGATGGTAATTTATCTCTACTTGTTGACGAGTCTCGTGACTCGTCTGTTAGAGAGCAAATGGCCGTGATTGTGAGGTTTGTCATTTAGCATTATTTCTCTCTACTTAGTCTCTGACGAGAGGATGAATCCTGGACCTATTGGGTGAGGCTACCCGGTCCAAGGCCCAAGACCTAAGCCCAAAGGAAGGTGACATCAACAGTTCTAGAAGGCCTAATCGAAGGCCCACCTGCAAAGCCTTGCGGGTCAATAAGGACACTTGTAACCAACCTAAACTAGGGTTTGTCAGCCCCCCGGGTGCGGTTTGAGACCTGACCACCTATATAAGGCCAGGAGAACCACCGAGAGGGGGATCCAAGCAATCACGCACCACCAAAACCTTGAACTCGAGGTCATACTCTCGATTCGAGCACCCCCATTATAACCGATCTATTGATAATACAGATGGAGAGAGCATAAGTAAGGGTTTTACCTCTATGAGGGCCCCGAACCTGGGTAAATCTTGCCCCCTGTTAGCCGACGATCGTCACCAACGCCTACATGTTCTCCTAATCGAAACTGTAACATCCCCGTTTTGCTACAATAGGGTTGTGGTGTCGAGTTCATGGCATGGCATGCATGAAAATTTTGAACTAAGTTTTACATTGAATTTAAATTAAAACTTGCCCAAAAACCACTTAAAGTGGTCCCCCAAAAATTTGTTCTAAAAACAAATTCAATTTTGGAAAACAAAAATATGGTGTGGTTGGAAATTTGTTGAGGTTTCGAAAAACTATTTTTGCTAATTTTTCTGTTTGCAAAAAGGCTCCCAAAACTTCTGTTTATGTGTTGTTTTCAAATAGAAAAGGACCATTTTGTAAAACCTGCAAATCTTGGGAGGGTTTTCGAAAAACTTCCTGTCTTGCTGTCCTCCTCCGCGCACGACAGAGCAGGCAGCTCGCCGCCGGCGAGCCACGCAGCTGCCTGCGTTGAAGCCAACCGCAGAGGGAGACGTCGTGCCCTCCACTCTCTCGCAGAACCCTCCACCTCCATCCCTTCCTCGCTCTCTGTTCCAGTGAAGACCCTAACCCGAAACCGTCTCCGTCGGTGATCTGTCCTCGTCGCCGATACCGGCCTCGCCGTGCTCATCGGAGATCGCCATCGTCCCTGTCGTCCTCTCCTCTATTCCTAGGCTGAAGGAATCGAGCTGGCACAGTCTCTATCGCCGGGAGTCATCGTCTTCCCCAACTCCGGCCGGAGGTCGCCTCGGTCGATTCCGGCGCCCCGCCGCCGTTCCGGCCTCAACGACTCCACATATACGCCCCCGGTGAGCTTCTAACCCTCCCTGTGCCCTCCGTTTGGCCTCTAGACGGCGATTGCCTCGTTCCCGTCATGAGCCGACGGCCACCGCGGCCATTGATCGTCGCCGGCGCTTCTCCCGTGCCAGCTAGAGGGTGGCGCCGCCACCTCTAGGTCGCCCTGGACCCCTTCTCCCTCTTGGCGCGCTCTGTTCCGCCCAATTCCGGCGGAATCGCCGCCGGTGAGCCTCCCGAGCCACAGTTGGCCGTGGCTGACGTCTGTATGACGTCATGCCAACGTCACTGCAGGCCCAACGCCAGGTGGATTTTCTTTTTTAGAAAATGAATTTCTTTAATTGACACGTGGGCCCTCTTCTGTTTATTAATTACAGAAAATGGTTAATTTTGATAATTAAATAACTATTAAAATATTAATCAGAAAAATAAAATAAAAACATGGAAATGATCAGAAAAATATTCTCTACTCAAATATGGCATTTTCAATCATGTTTGAGAAAGTTGAAAAATGGCCTTCATTCAATGTTGTTTAATCATTTAAAAATGGAAAAATAAGTTTTTATTCATTAAAATTAGAAAAATAAAAGTTATATACCAAATTGCTCAAAATGACAAGTGCAACATGTTTATGATGTTTTTAACCTCATTTGAGCTTTTAAAATTGCACTCACTTTCATAATCGTCCGAAACCCCCTCCGGGGTCTATTTCGGACTAATTCCACTAAAAATGTTTAACTGACATACGAACCCTAGCAACCCAACGATCATGTCTAGGGCTTTATTTCAGTGCATTAATCTGCTCATGCATACATATTGTGCATTGCATCGATGCCATGGTTGATTGTTCTTCCCTTTCGGTGTTGTTTCCCTCTCGGTAGAACGTGACTCCGAAGTGAAGGCCAACGAATCCATGGCGAATACTTGATCCTAACCGACAAGTCAAGCACTTATTCCAGAAGATCGTTATCTGGTTTTCTTATAACCAAGGCAAGCATAACCTCTTATCTGCTCATATATGTTTTCGAACAACATTTGATTCTCGTACTTTGCATTCGATTCTAAAGTATTTGATGCTACTAGATATAGTTCACCTATATATTGCATTGCCACAATGACCTGATCCACTGCTCCTAGCCGCCATAGATTTGCTTGTGCGCATCGCCAGAGCCTCATATCTGCTACTGCTTAGTTTCATATGTTTGTTACCTCTGCTCCATCCGGTTGATGAATCAGAGTTGCGATAACCTAGTATGATATGATGACGTGGTAAGATGAGCACTGTGTGGTTAACTCGACTAAGGCTTGGACGGGAGGCCACTTGGGAAGTGGTTGTTCGTTCCATACTTGCCAACCCTAGGAGTAAGGTCTCGCTGCGGAAACCAAGACTGAGCGTGCAACCACACGCGGGGCCTAACAGACCGCGCTCGACTAACTAACTTGTTTAGTTCTATCCGTGAGTCACGTAGTTTGGGATTTCCATCTGCGTGTGAGTCAAAAACCTTTTGGAGGTGTTTAGGGCGTGACCGGGACAAGTGATGGACGTACACGGATCTTGATCCCGACTCACAGAACAGGTGCCGTCAGGAGGTGGCCAACTCCCTGTTGACGGGGTGGCCCTGTTTGGGTTGACTCATGGATAGGTCTCGACAAGGTAAAGGTCGTGGCCAACCACACTCTGCCGGCACATCGTCGGAATTGTGCCAATAGCTTGGCATTAAGAGTCGGATGGTACGTGTGGGTAAAGTGTACCACCCTGCAGGGATAAATCTTTCGGAAAGCCGTGTCCACGGTTATGGACGACTTGGTGAAAGTCACGGGGTCATAGATAACTTGAACGTGACGTAAAAGATGTTGACAATGCATGGAGGCAGTAGATGAAGGGTGCCTCCCCGGAGATGCCGGGAGGGGTGATCCTTGTAGCATGTGAGGTGCTGGGAAATGATGTTGGTGGATAAAAAGAATGATGATTACAGTAGTTGAGTTTCTCATCTGTTTTGAAAACATTCCTTGAGACGTGCTATTCCTCCTCGATTTGGAAAACAAAGATTGCTTTACGCAGAACAGCCTTCATAAAACCCTTTCCGAAACTAGCAGATATATAATAGGTTAATTAAGTCTTGTTGAGTACCTCCCGTACTCAGGTTTGCTTAATTTGGTTCAGGTAAAGATCTCACTTCGGTGGTGTTTCAACGTGGACATCGACGAGTAGTTTGGGGTTCCCAGGTAGCAGCCTGGAATCTATGGGCTGGGACGTCGCCTTATGTTGCGGCCTCTTAGGCCTTTTTGGTTCTTGTTGATTAGCAACATAATTTGCCTTCCGTTGTCTGATGTAATGTTGGGTCATGTGACCTCTGCTTGTAAGCTATACTCTAGTAACACCTGTTTAATAAAGCTTCATGTTTAGAGTACTGCTTTGATCGGTTGTTGGTTTCGAGCTCATTGTTATACAGTTTTGGCTATGCCTGCATAGTTGTCGCAGTCGAGGGGTTGTGGAGCCGATGATCCATGTCCGAGCCCGCCTGTCGATTTGATCGGCCTGGGGCGAGGTAACCCCAGTAACCCTCGATTGTTGTTGCACTTTCTGGACACATAGCATCTCTGTATAGCTTTGGTCCCGTTCCTTCAGTTTCATCCGACTCGTGGACACTTGGATATGCATAATTGGTTATGACTAGCATGGACACAAGGAGTAGTAGACCGGGGATCCGGACTACGTACCGATGAATCCGGTCTGCCTGCCTTTGTTTGTTGCGGCCGGGGCTGGTAACCCTGAAGCCCTTGTGAGTTCATGGCTAGGAGCACATAACAGTGTGTATATCTCTGGGTCCGGGGTCGTGACAAGTCATGGTATCAGAGCAGGACTGCCTGTAGGAAAACCTCACTGCTTGGTCGTTGTCGAGTCTAGAGTTTATGAAAACTATTTTGAAACTCGAAATGGATTGTGAAAAACTTCTTAGGATTCTTTTTACTCCGTATCTGGTATCGCTCTAACTCTGGGTCTCCTTACCTGTTTTGATTTGAAAAGGTTCTGATTATTCAAAACTTAGGTGCCTTCTATGGCAAGACGTTCTTTTACCCAAGTTGACCTAGTGTTAAAGTTTCTAGAGTCGTGTGTGTTCCTTACTCCGTTGATTGCTGTTCAACTAGGAGATTCCTTTCCATCCTAGTACCTCAGAGTTGTGTGGGTTCCACATACTCCAGTTCTAAAGTCTCAAAATCTTGAACCTCGAGATTTCTTTTTCATCTCGAATGTATCCGTCATCCTCTGCTCAAATTCTTCCGGAATTGTGTGTCTGTTGAAAGACTTCCCGTGATTGCTATCCGTAGTGTCCTTCAAGGAACTAAGATAGTAGTTATTCCTTCCTCAACGTTTTAACCTTCGACTTGAACCGAAGGTCCCGGAATGTGCTGAGTTGCAGTGAGTTGAGTCATGTGGTTTCATAACCAGGTGATGCTCATGCCATCAGTACAGGATGCTGACCTTTAACCCAAGTTCTGTTTCCTTGGATCCTGAAGAATCTGTTCAACCTTGGGATTGTTAGGAAATTTCCAACTCTCATAGCCGTAGGCTTTCCTTTGGAATCAAAAGGGATCACAACAAGAGTGTTCTTATGATTCCCATATCCTTGTTCTTGATTCAGCTATACCTCCCTTTTAGCATGGGTTTTACAAATGTGTATTACACTGTGCATTCACTGTGATCTATGGATTTTCCGGAGCATGATCTTAATCTCTAGTTGCTTTCCTACCTTTTTCCATGGTTTGGAAACCAAGTTGCTTAGTTGTGTTGGATTTTTTCCAATACATTTGCTCATGTTTCCGTCAGAACATTCTACCTTGGAATGTCAGGAGAAACAAACTCCAGTACCTCGTTCATCTCTAGAACCAGGTCAAAGTTTTGTAATTCATAGATTAAAGAACTTTTCATCAACTTCCATTCTGTTCTACCTTCGAGTATCACACTCTTACATATCAAGAGGCTATGTTTAGTTTCAAGGCCTTACAGATGAAGTGATGCTCTCACACATCTTCACTCCCCCTTTCCTCGAAGCTTGAATGCATGAGAATGATGGGTCTACTCATTGACATGTGTATCAGGTACTCCTAGCAATTCTTATTGCTTCGAAAAAACCTTAGAAACATCTGTATCCTTCTTAGCACTATTGGTCACCCGGTCCCCACTTTAAGATGACCGTGTTACCAAATCCGTCCATTCCAGTGCACATCCTCGGTCAGAGAGATAGGTTCATGCCAAAGTTCTCCAGACCATATCGGTTGCTTTGAAAAGCATGCCTCCTTCCGATTTCTAAGACATACCGGTAGGTTGTGATAATCTAGTTGTCTCTCTAGAGGTATCACCAGGTTGTTACCTGACCGTAATGTCTAAGCAAAGGGTAGTTTGAACCACTCCTTTCTCCAAGGAACCCTGCTGTATATCCTGGACTAGTTGGTTGAGCTTAATCACTAACTTGGAGAGTTGAAAGACAATAGCTCCGCCTAATTTGATCCTTCGTTATGGGATGTCCACTTTCCTTTGCGTTGAAGCATGATAGTATCTCCTTAATGGACATGCTATCTTTCCAACCTTGATTTGGTTTGGGCTATCGTCAGATCAAGTCCAGATTCAAGGCTCATCTTGATGGTGTTTTCACTCATGGTGTTTTGCTCGAGTACACCTTCATGTCCTTTGGTCTGACCAATATTCTGCCTTGATCATATAGCATATGAATCCCTCTTCTTGGAGTGTTTTGATAAGTGTGTTTTCGAGCCCATCGATGACATTCCTATTTTCTCCAAGTTGCGAGCGGCTCATGTTGAACAATTGGCAACAATGTTGGAAACTCTCGAGAACCAGCTTTGTGTCATCACGAAGTTGTGTTCTAGATGTTCGAAGTAACTTACCCCGGTCCATGTGCTTATGGTGAAAGTTGTCATCATGGATCTGGGAAGAGTTTTCTTGTTTCCTCGGGAATCATCCCAAGTCAGTTATGCATGTGTGGACTATTCTTGAGATGGTTGGTTGTTACCTCCGTCTACTGGAAGAAGTGCATCCACACTAAGCCACTGACTGACCATTTGTGAAAGAAAAGAAGTTTAAGAACTTCGTTATCTCGGTAATCATCTTTCCCACAGGGACTCCGATGTGTTTTGTCGCAAGTAATTCATGTAGGTGCAACCGTCTTTCGCAAGTTGCTAATACATGAAATCCGTAATCCTGCTCATCTTCTTGAGCTTGACATCGTAGCCCATGTCTTGAGAATCTAGTAGATATATCTCGTTGATAGCCGGTGCAACCTCTTTGATCAGACATACCGAGTCTAAGTTATCAACCCACTAACCAGAGCTGAATCTCAAGCAGCAACGATGGTTGGTGTTTCCTCAAGGGTATTGATCTAGGTCCATTTGAAGATACGGCATGGTTGATGTTGTGGTTGACACAATTAGCCGTAAGGCCTAATGTCATATCCCCTTGAATCCGTAAGAACAACCACTCCCTGTGAGAATTCTTGTGTGGCTCGTTCTCAACAAGTTCTCCTCGCCGTTTTTCCAAACTGGAGTTCTGCTTTCACTTGAAGATCTACTCACGGCTTACCGTAAGCCTAATATCGGTATCCAGAACATCCAGGAGAACCTGGAAGTTCATTCTTGCAATGTCTCTTCGTCAATCCTCGAAACGTTTGTTCCGGTGGAAACAAGTTCATCATGAGACCATCTCGTGGTATTCTGTAACCGCCCTTGATCAGTTCCCTTTTTCAAGTTGTTTAAACTTAAAGTTCTGTTCATCCCACACATTGTGTGAATTTGTCAGTTACTTCAGCCATGGGATCTTAACCATGTAGTAGACGTATTGCTACGTCCAAACCACAATAGGAAAGAGATTCCTTATTCCTTTCGGTGTTTCAACCCTCATTGGTTACCCATCCTTATGGTGTGATCAAGAATTCCTCCTTTGTTACGGTGTTTCCACATCTTTCAGTTACTCCTCTTTTGTTGTGAAGTAACATCCCGATCTTTGATAAAGTTTTCGACAAAGTTTTGACGGAGTGAAAGTTCGGTTATCTTCCGTGTCCACTCTAAAGAGTGAACATGATCTTGTATCGATTTCTCTCTGACGCACGATTAAAGTGTTTTCTCGTGTTTCCCCTCTTCTACGAATATTACCTTGTGGTATGCAAGACAATCTTTTCCATCTTGGGTTTCTGTTGAAGAAACCTCGGAGTTATAAGTTGTTCAGCCTTTCTTTTCCAAAAGGATTTAAAGTCTTGTGCAAAGCTCATATTCTAAATCCTTTCAAGAACCATCGTCATAAACTTGAAACCATCTTCTATTCACTCCGTCACCTTGATGTGTTTCATGCCTGTTAACTCAAAAGTTCTTTACGAACATTCCTGTCATGAGTTGGCCATGATATACTCGATCTTCGTGAAGATCATTTCCTAAGAGTTTCCCTCTTACCTAAGGTGTATCCGTTCAGTACTTCAAGATGCTACGGATCAACCTCTTCGATAAAAGAACCGTAAGGTTCAAGAAGATCATTCAAAACCGGTGTTCCTTCTTTCTTTCTCCTTCAGGAATCTCGAGACGAGATTCTTGTAAGGGGGGTAGATTTGTAACATCCCCGTTTTGCTACAATAGGGTTGTGGTGTTGAGTTCATGGCATGGCATGCATGAAAATTTTGAACTAAGTTTTACATTGAATTTAAATTAAAACTTGCCCAAAAACCACTTAAAGTGGTCCCCCAAAAATTTGTTCTAAAAACAAATTCAATTTTGGAAAACAAAAATATGGTGTGGTTGGAAATTTGTTGAGGTTTCGAAAAACTATTTTTGCTAATTTTTCTGTTTGCAAAAAGGCTCCCAAAACTTCTGTTTATGTGTTGTTTTCAAATAGAAAAGGACCATTTTGTAAAACCTGCAAATCTTGGGAGGGTTTTCGAAAAACTTCTTGTCTTGCTGTCCTCCTCCGCGCACGACAGAGCAGGCAGCTCGCCGCCGGCGAGCCACGCAGCTGCCTGCGTTGAAGCCAACCACAGAGGGAGACGTCGTGCCCTCCACTCTCTCGCAGAACCCTCCACCTCCATCCCTTCCTCGCTCTCTGTTCCAGTGAAGACCCTAACCCGAAACCGTCTCCGTCGGTGATCTGTCCTCGCCGCCGATACCGGCCTCGCCGTGCTCATCGGAGATCGCCATCGTCCCTGTCGTCCTCTCCTCTATTCCTAGGCTGAAGGAATCGAGCTAGCACAGTCTCTATCGCCGGGAGTCATCGTCTTCCCCAACTCCGGCCGGAGGTCGCCTCGGTCGATTCCGGCGCCCCGCCGCCGTTCCGGCCTCAACGACTCCACATATACGCCCCCGGTGAGCTTCTAACCCTCCCTGTGCCCTCCGTTTGGCCTCTAGACGGCGATTGCCTCGTTCCCGTCATGAACCGACGGCCACCGCGGCCATTGATCGTCGCCGGCGCTTCTCCCGTGCCAGCTAGAGGGTGGCTCCGCCACCTCTAGGTCGCCCTGGACCCCTTCTCCCTCTTGGCGCGCTCTGTTCCGCCCAATTCCGGCGGAATCGCCGCCGGTGAGCCTCCCGAGCCACAGTTGGCCGTGGCTGACGTCTGTATGACGTCATGCCAACGTCACTGCAGGCCCAACGCCAGGTGGATTTTCTTTTTTAGAAAAATAATTTCTTTAATTGACACGTGGGCCCTCTTCTGTTTATTAATTACAGAAAATGGTTAATTTTGATAATTAAATAACTATTAAAATATTAATCAGAAAAATAAAATAAAAACATGGAAATGATCAGAAAAATATTCTCTACTCAAATATGGCATTTTCAATCATGTTTGAGAAAGTTGAAAAATGGCCTTCATTTAATGTTGTTTAATCATTTAAAAATGGAAAAATAAGTTTTTATTCATTAAAATTAGAAAAATAAAAGTTATATAACAAATTGCTCAAAATGACAAGTACAACATGTTTATGATGTTTTTAACCTCATTTGAGCTTTTAAAATTGCACTCACTTTCATAATCGTCCGAAACCCCCTCCGGGGTCTATTTCGGACTAATTCCACTAAAAATGTTTAACTGACATACGAACCCTAGCAACCCAACGATCATGTCTAGGGCTTTATTTCAGTGCATTAATCTGCTCATGCATACATATTGTGCATTGCATCGATGCCATGGTTGATTGTTCTTCCCTTTCGGTGTTGTTTCCCTCTCGGTAGAACGTGACTCCGAAGTGAAGGCCAACGAATCCATGGCGAATACTTGATCCTAACCGACAAGTCAAGCACTTATTCCAGAAGATCGTTATCTGGTTTTCTTATAACCAAGGCAAGCATAACCTCTTATCTGCTCATATATGTTTTCGAACAACATTTGATTCTCGTACTTTGCATTCGATTCTAAAGTATTTGATGCTACTAGATATAGTTCACCTATATATTGCATTGCCACAGTGACCTGATCCACTGCTCCTAGCCGCCATAGATTTGCTTGTGCGCATCGCCAGAGCCGCATATCTGCTACTGCTTAGTTTCATATGTTTGTTACCTCTGCTCCATCCGGTTGATGAATCAGAGTTGCGATAACCTAGTATGATATGATGACGTGGTAAGATGAGCACTGTGTGGTTAACTCGACTAAGGCTTGGACGGGAGGCCACTTGGGAAGTGGTTGTTCGTTCCGTACTTGCCAACCCTAGGAGTAAGGTCTCGCTGCGGAAACCAAGACTGAGCGTGCAACCACACGCGGGGCCTAACAGACCGCGCTCGACTAACTAACTTGTTTAGTTCTATCCGTGAGTCACGTAGTTTGGGATTTCCATCTGCGTGTGAGTCAAAAACCTTTTGGAGGTGTTTAGGGCGTGACCGGGACAAGTGATGGACGTACACGGATCTTGATCCCGACTCACAGAACAGGTGCCGTCAGGAGGTGGCCAACTCCCTGTTGACGGGGTGGCCCTGTTTGGGTTGACTCATGGATAGGTCTCGACAAGGTAAAGGTCGTGGCCAACCACACTCTGCCGGCACATCGTCGGAATTGTGCCAATAGCTTGGCATTAAGAGTCGGATGGTACGTGTGGGTAAAGTGTACCACCCTGCAGGGATAAATCTTTCGGAAAGCCGTGTCCACGGTTATGGACGACTTGGTGAAAGTCACGGGGTCATAGATAACTTGAACGTGACGTAAAAGATGTTGACAATGCATGGACGCAGTAGATGAAGGGTGCCTCCCCGGAGATGCCGGGAGGGGTGATCCTTGTAGCATGTGAGGTGCTGGGAAATGATGTTGGTGGATAAAAAGAATGATGATTACAGTAGTTGAGTTTCTCATCTGTTTTGAAAACATTCCTTGAGGCGTGCTATTCCTCCTCGATTTGGAAAACAAAGATTGCTTTACGCAGAACAGCCTTCATAAAACCCTTTCCGAAACTAGCAGATATATAATAGGTTAATGAAGTCTTGTTGAGTACCTCCCATACTCAGGTTTGCTTAATTTGGTTCAGGTGAAGATCTCACTTCGGTGGTGTTTCAACGTGGACATCGACGAGTAGTTTGGGGTTCCCAGGTAGCAGCCTGGAATCTATGGGCTGGGACGTCGCCTTATGTTGCGGCCTCTTAGGCCTTTTTGGTTCTTGTTGATTAGCAACATAATTTGCCTTCCGTTGTCTGATGTAATGTTGGGTCATGTGACCTCTGCTTGTAAGCTATACTCTAGTAACACCTGTTTAATAAAGCTTCATGTTTAGAGTACTGCTTTGATCGGTTGTTGGTTTCGAGCTCATTGTTATACAGTTTTGGCTATGCCTGCATAGTTGTCGCAGTCGAGGGGTTGTGGAGCCGATGATCCATGTCCGAGCCCGCCTGTCGATTTGATCGGCCTGGGGCGAGGTAACCCCAGTAACCCTCGATTGTTGTTGCACTTTCTGGACACATAGCATCTCTGTATAGCTTTGGTCCCGTTCCTTCAGTTTCATCCGACTCGTGGACACTTGGATATGCATAATTGGTTATGACTAGCATGGACACAAGGAGTAGTAGACCGGGGATCCGGACTACGTACCGATGAATCCGGTCTGCCTGCCGTTGTTTGTTGCGGCCGGGGCTGGTAACCCTGAAGCCCTTGTGAGTTCATGGCTAGGAGCACATAACAGTGTGTATATCTCTGGGTCCGGGGTCGTGACAGAAACCCTACCGGTTCATCCGAGGGACTTGTTGAGATGACTATTCGACAATTGGCGCCGTCTATGGGAACGGCGGTCGCTGGATCTACGACGTCTTCGGCCTCATCATCGCCAACCTTCGGCTGGAGCCCCGGAACCTCGAATCCAACAGATCCGATCTGATTCGGGTTGATCACCGTCGCTCCACACTCGCCGGAATCGCGCCCGGCGTTCAGCGGATTGGAAAAAAGCGTCAGCCTGACGTTCGGGAGCCTCCACGTCCACGCCAACAAAGCAGGAATCCTGCACTTCTCCGAGCAAGCCAATCTCGGCGACTCGGACTCCGAGTCCGTCTCGAGCCCGGCAACCTTCGACTCGCTGCCCAATGATGCTGGTCGCGATCTAGCGCCCAGCGGAGGATCCATCCGCCCTAGCACTCGCAACTTCCATACTATCTCGGCTGAAGAACCTTCTCGGGTCGGCGAAGCTTGTCAGCCTTCGCCTAGGACTCGCGGGCCATATCTGGCTCAAGTCTGCATGGCAGGGTCAGCCGAGCCATCCAAGGAAACCGAAGACAGCCGGAAAGAGCGAGAGCACATCAAAGTGTCGCGAGACTCCTGGCTCAAGGAAAAAAAAGGTTGTACACTCAGGCCAGCTGATTGAAGAAGGAGCCCCTCAGGAAGATCTGACTGCATACCACTATCACCTAGTGAAAGCAGCAGAATTGATCAGAGAAGCCCGCAAGAATCTGGACGAACAGAAGAAACTGGCGGACGAATCAAGTCTACACCATGGCCTTGGATGGCGAGTCTCTCAGCGGGATCAGCAGAACACTCGAAACTTCCCTTATGCGCGTCGACGACGACAACGTACACCCGACGACTCCCGCCGCCGCAGTCCTGGATGCAGCCACATACCTGCAGGCGAACCAGCCAGGGGAGAATGACCCCCATGCGGAGCAATATAGGCAAGTCCGGAAGGGACTAGGCATGGCAGCCGCGAGACTCGCAGCCCAAGGCCGCAAGAACATGACTGCACAAGAAACTGAGAAAACTCCTCGGAAAGACAAAGAAACACCCCGCAGACGCGGGAGCACATCGCCTAGAAGGGAGACATCACCTCGTCGCGCCCGAGGAAAGGAGGCCCGGCGTCGCGGTGATAGCCCGAGTAGCAGCGACGACAGCCCGAGGGATCGAGATCGCAGTCCACGGCGTCATAGCAGACGCTCGCGACACCGCAGCAAGGAGCCGCGGAAGGAGAACGACCGCGACCAGCCCGGATACAACGCGTGATCTGACATCGCGCAGAACAAAATCAACAAGGCCCGAGCGATCAGGAACCGCGCACGGTCCCCTTCCACCTCCTCCGATGAAGAAGCCCGTGGTGCGTTGTGCTTTACTCGCGACATCCGTGAGGCACCGATGCCAAAGAGATTTAAACTTACTACAGAGGTGCCAAAGTATGACGGTTCGCTGGAACCCAAATCCTGGCTGTCAGATTACCTCACGGCAGTAAAATGCCATCGTGGGAACAAGACAACGGCTATGCAGTACCTCAACCTGCACCTTGTAGGCGATGCGCGCAGCTGGTTCGAAGGAAGGCCAAGGGCGTGCTACGGATCATGGGACGGTCTACCTTCGACTTCCGCAAGAACTTCCAAGCAACATATAAAAGACCAGCGTCCATCGAGGAGCTACGGGCTTGTAAGCAGTAGAGTGGTGAGTCTACTCGCGAATACATTCAGCGGTGGACCACGCTCAAGAACACGACGGGAAATATATCGGAAGAAGTTGCAGTCGAAGCTTTCACCGAAGGAGCTCGACGAACCGCTTTCAGAGAAGAGCTGGGACGAGCCGCACCCAAAACCATCGGGGAGCTCATGGCCATAGCCGACAGATGGGCCAACGGTGAAGACTCGGTGCACAATGAGAAGGCATCTTCGCCAGCACCCGAGGATGACCGACATGGCCGAAAGAAAAGAAGAAAGCACTATGATCACGACGATCGAGATGAATTGGTTGCGGTAGAATTTACAAGAAATTGTGACAGCGGACCTCGCGGAAATCGCGAATGGAAGCCAAAGACAGAGGATAAAACTCCTGAGGAGGACCTTGACGGTTATTGCACGCTACATCTATTTACAGATAAGCGCACGGGCAAAACCAAGGCAACCCACCTCCGTAAGGACTGCCCAAAATTCTAGGACACCCACGAGGCCTACACGAAGAAAAAAAGAGCCGCAGTCAATCAGGGCTACCCACAGCTCCCAGGAGGAGGACATAAGGGATTCCACCCGCCGCAACCCCTACATCCACCAGGACATCAAAACGTGGTGCTAGCTGACGAAGGGATGGATCCTAGACCTATCGGGTGAGCCTACCCGGTCTAAGGCCCAAGACCCAAGCTCCAAGGGAGACGCCGTGGACTGTTCTAGAAGGCCCAATCAAGGCCCACCCGCAAAGCCTTGCGGGTTAAGAAAGGAAACTTGTAACCGACTTTAGGTTAGGGTTTGTATCCCCCCGGGCACGGTTTGGGACCTGGCTATCTATATAAAGCCAGGAGAACCACCGGGGGGAGGGACCAAGCAATACCACACCACCTGAGCCTTGAGTTTGAGATCTACTCTCGACTTGAGCACCCCCATTGTAACCGATCTATCGTGATAATATAGATCGACAGAAGCAGGAGTAAGGGTTTTACCTCTACGAGGGCCCCGAACCTGGGTAAATCTTGCCCCCTGTTAGCCGACGATGACTAGCGCCTACTCTTTCTCTTACTCGAAACCCTATCGGTTCATCCGAGGGACTTGTTGAGATGCATATTCGACAATTGGCGCCGTCTGTGGGAACGGCGGGCGCTGGATCTCCGGCATCTTCGGCACCATCGACAAACAACTCGCGCTTGAACCCCGGAACTTCGACTCCAACCAATCCGATCCGCATCAGGTCGGTCGTCGTCACCCCTCACTCGCCGGAATCACACCCAGTGTTCAGCGAATTGGAAAAAAGCATCACCCTGACGTTCGGGAGCTTCCAGTTCTATGCCGACAAAGAAGGAATTCTACACTTCCCCGAGCAATCCAATCTCGACGGATCGGGCTCGGAGTCGATCTCAAGCCCAGAAGCTGTCGACTCGCCCAACTACGCGGATCGCAACTTAGCAAAAAGCGACGAATCCATCCGCCTCAGCACACGCAATTTCCACACCCTCTCCACAGAGGAACCTTCTCGGATCAGGAAAGCTTTCCAAACTACGCCTAGGACCCGCGAGCCATGTCTGGCTCAGGTCTGCGTGGCAGGATCAGGAGATCCACCCGAAGAAACTAAAGACAGCGCAAGGGAACGTGCAACCATCGGCGTATCGCGAGCCGCTTGGGATCGGGCAAAGGAGGCCATCCGCACAAGCAAACCGCTCGAAGCCGGATCCCCTCACGAATACATGACTGCATACGACTACCACCTAGTAAGAGCAGCAACTTTGATCAAGGAAGCTCGAAAAGACCTGGCTGAACGAAGGAAGCTAGCGGACGAGTCTCGTCAACGCCGTGCAGCGCTCTTGAAGACATATTCTGTCGGGAACCATCCCGGGAGAAAAAGACATGTCTCAAGAACCGCGACTATGGATGGCGAATCCCTAACTGGGATCAGTAGGTCACTCGAGGCCTCCCTTATGCGCGTCGACGAGGACGGCAACATGCACCCGACGACTCCCGCCGCCGCAGTACTAGCTGCAGCCACCTACCTGCAAACAAACCAACCAGGGGAGAACGACCCCCGCGCAGAGCAATACAAGCAGGTCCAGAAGGGGCTAGGCATGGCAGCCGCAAGAATCGCCGCTTACGACCGCAGGAAGGCGGCTGCGCAAAAAGATAAAGAAGCACCTCGCGGACACAGGAGCACGCCACCCAGGAAGGAGAAATCGCCTCGTCACGCGCGAGGAAAAGAAGCTCGACGACGCGGAGATAGTCCGAGTGACAGTGACGATAGACCGAGAGGTCGAGATCGTATCCCGCGGAGAGGTCGCGATCGCAGCCCGCGGAGAGATCGAGATCGCAGCCCGCGGAGAGATCGAGATCGCAGCCCACGACGTCACGGCAGTCGCTCGCGACACCGCAGCAAGGAGCCGCGGAGAGACATCAATCGCGACGAGCCTGGGTACAACGCACGATCAGACATCGCTCAACACAAAATCGACAAAGCTCGAGCGGCCAGGAACCGCGCGCGTTCCCCATCTACCTCTTCCGACGAAGAGGTCTGTGGAGCCTTATGCTTTGCTCGCGACATCCGAGAGGCACCGTTACCCAAGAGGTTTAAGCTCTCTTCGGAGGTGCAAAAGTACGACAGTTCGCTAGAGCCACAATCATGGTTATCAGATTACCTCACGGCAGTAAAATGCCAACGTGGGTACAAAAGCACGGCTATGCAGTACCTTAACCTGCACCTTGTAGGCGTTGCGCGCAGCTGGCTCGACGGAAGACCGAAGGCGTGCTACAAATCATGGGACGATCTAATCTTCGACTTCTGCAAGAACTTCCAGGCGACATACAAAAGAACTGCGACCATCGAGGAACTACGAGCTTGCAAGCAGAAAAGTGGCGAGTCTACTCGCGAATATATTCAGCGATGGACCACACTTAGGAATACATCAGGAAATATATCAGAAGAAGTTGCAGTCGAAGCATTCGCCAAGGGAGCTCGACGAACCGCCTTCCGGGAAGAACTGGGACGGGCCGCACCCAAAACCATTGGAGAACTGATGGCTATAGCCGACAGATGGGCCAGCAGCGAGGACGCGGTGCGCAATGAGAAAGCATCATCACCAGCACCAGAAGACGATCGCCATGGTCGAAAGAAAAGGAGAAAGCATTACGATCGCGATGATCGGGAGGAACTGGTGGCAGCAGAATTCACAAGAAATCGCGACAGCGGATATCTCGGAAATCGTGAGTGGAAACCAAAGCCAGAGGACAAAACTCCCGAGGAATACCTCAATGGTTACTGCACGCTACATCTATTTACACATAAGCGCACGGGCAAAACTAAAGCAACACACCTTCTGAAGGATCGCCAAACGTTTCTTGAAATCCACGAGGCCTTCTCAAAGAAAAACAAAGCAGCAGTCAATCAGGGCTACCCGCAGCTCACTGGAGGAGGAGCCCAAGGATTCCACCCGCCGCAAGCCCTACCTCCACCAGGAAACCAAAACACGATGCTAGCCGCGCTACCAGCGCCACCCGCCGCAAACCAAGGAGCCAACGGATACCCGAACCCAGCAGGACTCCTACGGATGATACAGAAAGTTTGTCCGTCCCGCAGCGCCCAGAAAACAAACACTCGACAGGTATTCATGGCTGTCGAGGCCCCACCGTCCAAACCCGAGTATCTGAAGATGGCCGACCAGCCGATAATTTTCTCCAAGGAAGACCATGCCCCCCGAGTCTATCGACCAGGGCATGCTTCACTCGTCATCCAGGCACAGATAGGCAACTACGAACTTGCCCGAGTATTCATGGACGGAGGCAGCGGGATTAACATCATTTACGCGGACACACTCCGCAGGATGAACAGGAACCTGGACGGACTCGCGGAATCAGAGACGTCTTTTCACGGGATAGTACCAGGGAAGGCAGTCCGCCCACTCGGAACAATAAACTTAGAGGTGGTGCTCGGCAACCGAAGCAATTACAGACGAGAATTCCTTGACTTCGAAGTAGTCGACTGGCCCTCACAGTACCACGCTATTCTTGGCCGAACAGCGTTCGCCAGATTCATGGCAGTACCACACTATGCGTACCTGAAGCTCAAGTTACCGGGAGAACATGGCACCATCACCATCGACGGAGATTTCCAAAAATCCAATAAATGCGACATCGAGTTCAACGAGATCGCCAAATCCTTCGGGATGCAAGAGGAGCCGGAAGAGATAGCAAAAACCACGGATCACTCCGTGACGCCTCTCACCAAAAAGAACGCCCCAGAGCTCGATTTCAGCGCAAACAGCGGCACTCGAAAACATCAGGTGCACCCGACCGAGTCTACGAAAACGGTGATGGTGTCCACCACCCTCTCGCCAGCATAGGAAGGCGCGCTCGTCGAACTCCTCCGTGAGTACTGGGAAATTTTCGCCTGGCAGTCTTCAGATATGCCAGGGATACCCAGGGAGTTCGCCGAGCACTCACTCGAAGCTTACAAAGATGCCAAGCCTATCAAGCAAACAACCAGACGATTTTCAGAGCCAAAGCAAAAAGCACTTGGAGAAGAAGTGAACATATTACTCGCAGCAAAGTTCATACGCGAGATAAAGATCTCCACCTGGTTATCAAACCCGGTGCTAGTCCCGAAGAAAAACACTGACATCCTTCGCGTGTGCATCGACTACACGTCGCTGAACAAACACTGCCCCAAGGATAACTTCCCCCTACCAAGGATCGACCAGATCGTGGATTCCACAGCAGGTTGCCAGCGCCTCTCCTTCTTAGACGCCTACTCGGGCTATAATCAGATCAGGATGAAAAAGGAGGACGAGGAGAAGACGGTGTTTATCACACCTCACAGTGTCTACTGCTACACGACAATGCCCTTCGGGCTGAAGAACGCAGGCGCAACATATCATCGCTGCATGCAAAAATGCCTCGCCAAGCTCATTGGTAAGAATGTACAAGTGTATGTTGACAACATTGTCATCAAGACTCGAGTAGAGGACACGCTCCTCGATGACATCAGAGAAACATTCGACGCGTTGAACGCGTACTGAATCAAGCTCAACCCGACCAAATGCGTCTTTGGCGTCCCTGCAGGACAGCTACTCGGGTACCTGGTGTGTGCTCGAGGAATTGAAGCCAGCCCGGAGAAAATCCAAGTGATCCTGACAATGAAGGAGCCGACCAATCTTCATGGTGTGCAGCAGCTCGCAGGACGACTAGTCGCTCTAAGCAGATTCATTGCAAGACTGGGCGAACAAGCATTGCCTTTCTACAAGCTACTGAAGAAAACGGATAAGTTCGAGTCGACACCTGAAGTGCAAAAAACATTCGCAGACCTCAAACAATCACTGCAGAGTAGGCGTGTCCTGGCAACGCCACAAGAACGGGAGCCACTGTACCTATACCTAGCCGCAACAAATCAAGTAATTAGCACAACGAGCGTGGTCGAGCGACCGGACGACGGAAAGGCGTATGGCGTCCAGAGACCAATATATTACATCAGCGAGGTGCTTTCGCCATGCAAACAGTGATACCCTCATTATCAGAAGCTCGCGTACGGCGTGGTACTCACAGCTCGAAAACTCATGCACTACTTCCAAGAGCACACCGTCACGGTGCTAAACGACGCATCACTCGGTACTATCATGAACAATCCCATGGCTTCCGGAAGAATTGCAAAGTGGATTATCGAGCTCGGCGCCTGGGACATCATATATGCGGGGCGCAAATCTGTGAAATCACAAGTACTCGTGGAATTCCTGAGCGAGTGGACAGAACTGCAAACACCAGGCCCACCAGAATACACGCAACTGGATAATGTACTTTGACGGGTCGAAGAGAAGCGAAGGAGCTGGAGCCGGGGTTGTCCTGATATCCCCTAGAGGAGACAAGCTGCAGTACGTCCTCGATTGGATTTTCCACCCGACGACCCGGCATCAAACAATGATGCATAGTACGAGGCTCTCCTTCACGGCATGAAGATGGCGATCGCCTGCGGAGCCACCAGACTGATGATCTATGGAGATTCAAACCTCATCGTACACCAGACGATGAAAGAATGCGACGCTATTGCAGATAACATGGTTGCCTATCGAGATATGTATAATCTACTCGAATGAAGTTTCAAAGGGTGCGAACTAAAGCACATCGCGCGATTTAGCAATGAAGAAGCAGACAAATTGGCAAACATGGGTTCTACCAACACACACATACCACCTGGAATATACTTCGAGAGGATGATCAAGCACTCCGTCAAGGTCAAAAAACCAGCAGAAGCACCCGCAGCATTGGAGACAGAGGTCAACCTGCAAACCGCTATGATCGAGCTCAGTCACAACATTTCAAGACAAGTTTTTCTGGTCGAACCAGTCTGGACGCAGAAATACCTCGACTACTTGTCCAACAAGCAGCTCCCAGCATATGTTCGCGAGGCTCGACAAATAGTACGACGCGGCAAAACCTTTCGGGTGCTCAACGGAGAGCTATACAAACAGAGCATATCAGGAATATTGCAGAGATGCATAACACCCGAGGATGGTAAGGAACTGCTGTGAGATATACACCAAGGAGATTGCGGACACCATGCCAGCTGGAAGGCAATCGTGGGTAAAGCTTTCCGAGCAGAATTCTACTGGCTCACAGCGGCCAGAGACGCAAAGGACCTAGTCGACAAGTGCAATGTGAAAGTAAAGTATGGGCACCTAGAGGGGGGGGTGAATAGGTGCTACGACCAATTTTAATTTTTAACAAGGTTTAGGCTTGACACAAAGGTAAATTCTCTAGATAGTGCAACTAATGGTGAATTTACCTATATGGCAAGGCAAGCAATTAATGCAACTAGGACAACACTTAATACAACAAGTACTACAATAAATGCTACAAGTACGAGTAAGTAAAGAGTGAGGAACGAGGTAACCGATGGAAGCACACGGAGACACGATGTATTCCCGAGTTCCTCCTTGTTAAGGGAGTACGTCTCGTTGGAGGGGTGTGAGCTCGCCACGAAGGCCTACTCAACGCCACAAAGGCCTCACCCTATTCTCCGATGAACTTCTGCCACAAAGGCCTAGTTCACCTTCCACTATTGAACCCCTTTGAGGCGGGGATCGAATCCTTTACATACAAGCTTGGGGCACACACCCACAACTTAACTGGGGGCTCCCAACTATCACAAATCACAAATAGTAGGAAGAAGCCTAGGTTCTCCACAAGAGGAAACCCTAGGCCAAGATCCCTCAAGCTAATGAGGGGGAAATGGAAAACCGGTTGGTGAAGATGTAGATCCGGGGCTTCTCCTTCAATCCTCAAAGATTCAACAAGTTTGGGTGGAGGAGAAGGGAGATCTAGCTTGGTGGGTGAGCTCAATCAATGGAGTCTTCAATGCTGGAGGAGCTAACCCTTGGGGAAGAAAGAGAGGGCCTATTTATAGCCCTCACTTAAAACTAGCCGTTTTTCTCCCCATTTGCGACCAGGCCGGAATAGCCCGGAATAATTCCAGAGCAATCCGGATTCCAACAGAGATTTTTGCGTTGCGGTCGGAATGATTCCGGGCAGCTCCGGAATGGCCCGGAATAATTCCGGATGGCAACAGAACATTTGGCCGTTGAGGACGGAATGGGCCGGAATAATTCCGGCACCCGAAATCACCCGGAATATTCCGGATTGCCACAGAGCGATTTCCCGTTGTGGTCGGAATGATTCCGGACATCCGTAATCACCCGGAATAATTCCGTGCTTCACTTGGAAATGCTTTTTCTGGCCAGAAAAAATCCGTTTGATCATCGATTTCTTCACCATTTCTTCGATACCGTATGTGAGCTGATTTAAGACCAAAACCTTTGACAGAATAGCACATACGGTTAGTAACTTATTTATGTTGTTAACAAACACACAAAACATAGAGATATCGAAATTGCACTTTCAATCTCCCCCATTTTTGTGTTTGATGACAACATAAAGATTTCACGGGGATAATCAATATGAACTAAAGAAATGGTGTCCAAAAAATAGACGGAGGTCTTCCTCGATGTGTGTCATGAGGCACACACTTCATAGGCTTTGCTCCCCCTATGTTTTAGACACCAAGCCGACTAAACAAGTTCATACAAACATGCATAGATAATAATAGAGATAATAGCAAGCATGATAATAGTAGCATAACCACGGGTAGGGTGACACAATTACGTCACGAGGTTCCACACAAATAAAACGAAATTTGCAAACGAATAAAACGAACTAAACATAACGGAGCACAAGCCTATAAGATTGAAATCAAAAGGCAAAAGACTCGTGCTCCCACCCTTGCAAAGCTCGTGGAATCCTAATATGGGGACTCCTTCTGCCCCTTTGGCATCAAGACGCCAAAAAGGGGAAAACGAGTCCAACTAACGTCCCAAGGGATCACTCCATGTCGTCGTCTTCTCCACGGTGCTTATCATCATCTTCCTCTTCCTCAGCTTCATGATCACGACCTCCAAGCCCAGCAGTATCAAAGTTATCCTCATCATCAACATCAGCTGGAGGCACCCCGAAGTAGAAGTAATCATCATGGATCTCAGGCATCTCCACAGGAACATACTCAGCAGCAGCAAGAGAGATAGGATCCTCAGGTAAAGCAACCCCAGCAGCTCTACGGTTGGCGTTCTGAATGCGCCGAGTCTCCTTGGCCAACTCCCTAGCCTCATGTGCAATCGCCCTAGTGTCATTGCAAATACCGAATAGTGACTTGAAGAACTTTGCAATGCCACTGTAAGGAAGCTCAGTAGTACCACTCGTGGAAGCAGAAGGAGTGGTCATGGGAGATTTGGACTTGGACCTAGAGTACTCCGGAATCTCCACACCACGAATGAGAGAAGGAACCATCCTCTTGCCCTTGACCACAGTGTAGCTATCCATGATCTCAACCCCCACTTTGGAATTAATGAACCTCTAAATCAGTGGGCCATAAGCGGGCTTCCTCTTCTCCATGACTCCAATGCAGATCTCACGGTAAATGAAATCCATCACATCAATCTTCCTCTGGTTCTGAGGCCTGGTGATGAACATGAGGTTCACCATGAATGCCCTGATGGCAAGAGTAGTCACCAGCCTTGATCACAATGGTGGCACGGAAGATCTTTGACAGCAGGTTGTAGTAGGGGTACATGCTGGATTTGAAAGGCCTATTCTTGCCCTGAGCATCAGGAGGATAGCAGAATTCCAGGCTTGAGTTGTCATACTCTGGATTGTCATGAATTTTGAAACCATGATTTGCATAAGTGGCAGTCCACGTGTATCCAAGAGCCTCAGCAAACTCACCCAAGTTACTCGAGATCTTCTGCTCCCCACACATCCAAGTCATGGTACGCGTGGCATCACCAGTGGAATGGAGAGTACAGTAGAACTGAGCAACTAACTCTGGGAAATACTCACACTCAATATCAAGAAGAGGTATCAGGACCATCTTCAACAGGCAAGCATGCACATGACGGAGATCACCATTTTTGTGCCTATGATAGAAGTCCATGTCAAGCTGATTCTGCTCACATACAAGAGGTTTCTGAACCGAATAGAAATCCTGCCAACACTTGAGCTGGAGGTTGGTCCAGAAGCGAGGATCCTCACAAGTTGACTCAACAAAGAGGTACGGGTTCTTCCTCTTGATGTGCTTACACTGTGGGATAGTGCAGGCCTTCATATCACCTTCGGGCACCCTGTCAGTCTGATCATCAACACGGTGCCCTCCATGAGAACCGGAGTTGCGACCCCTTATAGGGCGAGCACCCCTCCCAGCTGAGGACTTCCTCTTCAAACCGGTGCGAGCTCCAGGACCTGTGAATAGAGGACATAGGAATAACAAAGATAAGTGCATATGCCAAATGGAGCAAAGGAACTCCAGAAAGGTTTGATACATAGCGATTTTTCGAATTTCTGGCAGCATCCGGAAAAATTCCGGCTGAGCCCGGAATTATTCCGACCGGGTCGGAATGATCCGGAATTATTCCGACTGGTCCGAAAATATTCCGGGCTCCTCGATCTGACTCGAGAAAAAGCCCAAAAACTCGAAATCTTGACTTAAAAACTGTAGCAAACATTTAGGGGTACCACAGAGATGATCCTAGAGCAGATCTACGTGCTGGAAATCGTGGGAGTGACCGAAGATATGAAATAGATCTAAGTCTAGATTGGAATGTGGATAGACTAGATCTACAAAACCATGGCATCTAGGTAGGCATTGCCATGATGAACAAGTTGATAGAACTCGGATCTAGATCAAACCCTAGGTGAGATTTCATCTAGAGCCAAAAACAACCAACCAAAACGAAAAAGAGAGAGATGCCAAACACATACCATCCATGGGGAAGTCCTTGTCCAAAGGAGGGATCAAATAATCCTCCCTAGGGGCACCAGGAACGAACTCGTCGAGATTTGGTGGCTAGGGCACGGGAGGAGTGGGGAAAAGTGGAAAGGAACTGCCCCCCGTGCGTGCGGGTCTATTTATAAGGAAAACTGGCACGTCCGGAATAGCCCGGAAAAATTCCGGCTGCCGGAATTATTCCGGGTCAATCCGAGCTATCCGGAAAAATTCCGGGTTTGGCCGGAAAAGTTCCGGGGCAGACCATAAAGACACCAAACTATTCCAGAAATGACAGTTTTGAATGGCTAGGAGTGATGTGACTTTGTGTGGAGAAGGCATATGCATAGATGAACATAGGAGGGACAAAATAGAGCAAAAAAACACAAAGGGGTTAGATTTCCTAGTCTTACTTATCGAGGAAGATGCAAATAAGATCAAAATAGCAACGAGAAGTAGTATTCAGAAGGAAACCACAATAACCCAAAATATATCCAACTAAGAACCAACTCTTCAAAAGAGAAGAGGTTGGTGGCCTAAGCCACCATGTAAGAGTTCATGGTATGCAACCGCGAAGATATATCTTGGGGGCATTGCCATTACTCAACACTGAAGCTCACAATTCAACATTAGAAAAAGAGAGATAACAATGAATTTTTGCTTTGGGCATAATGGGGGGAGGGAGAACCCAATGTGTTAGGATAACACTCCCCCTATGTCCATGCCTACACCTAAACTCGAACACGTTTCATCTATAGGGGTGTGTGCAAGATCTTCAAGTCAAACTCCTAGAATCAATCACATTTAGTTCATTCCTCAAGAACAAGAATCTTGCATCATCAAGTGGCTTCGCGAAAATATCTGCAAGATTGTCCTTGGTGGGCACATAAGATAGTGCAATATCCCCTCTTGCCACATGGTCTTGGATGAAATGGTGGCGGATCTCAATGTGCTTGGTCCTTGTGTGTTGCACGGGATTGTACGCAATCTTGATGGCACTTTCATTGTCACACAAAAGAGGCACCTTATCCAAATGAACTCCATATTCCTTGATAGTTTGCCTCATCCATAGCAATTGAGTGCAAGCACTTGCGGCGGCTACATACTCGGCTTCGTCGGTGGAGAGAGATATGCAATTTTGCTTCTTGGAAGACCAACTCACCAAGGACCTACCAAGGAATTGGCAAGCCCCAGAAGTGGACTTCCTATCATCTTGATCACCCGCCCAATCAGAATCCGTGTAGCCCTTGAGAGAAAATTGTGCCCCCTTTGGGTACCACAAACCAAATCTTGGGGTATGAACCAAATAACGAAATATCCTATGGACCGCAATCAAATGGCTATCCTTAGGAGTCGCTTGATACCTTGCACACACACCTACACTCAAAACGATATCGGGCCTAGATGCACAAAGATAGAGCAAAGAACCAATCATAGAACGGTACAACTTTTGATCCACATCCTTACTCCCCTTTGGATTACGAGATAGGTGGCACTTAACTTGCATTGGAGATGTCTTGATCTTATCATCTTGGAAGTTAAACCTCTTGATCATATCTTGGGTATACTTGGCTTGAGAAATGAAAGTCCCACAAGCCAATTGCTTGATCTCAAAGCCAAGGAAGAATTTAAGCTCACCCATCATAGACATCTCGAACCTGTCAGTCATAAGCTTAGAGAACTCATTATTGAAAGCTTGGTTAGTTGAGCCAAAGATGATATCGTCCACATATAGTTGGCATATATAAAGCTCTCCCTTTACTCTCTTGGTGAAGAGAGTGGGGTCAATCTTCCCAACTTCGAAACCACGGTCATCTAACAACTCCCTAAGGTGCTCATACCAAGCACGAGGTGCTTGTTTGAGACCATAGAGAGCCTTGTCAAGTTTGTAAACGTGGTTAGGAAAGTTGAGATTCTCGAACCCCGGAGGTTGCTTAACATATACCTCCTCTTTTAGTGGACCATTCAAGAAAACACTTTTCACATCCATTTGTTGCAATTTGAAATTATGATAGGATGCATAAGCAAGGAGGATACGGATGGACTCAAGGCGAGCCACGGGTGCGTAGGTTTCATCAAAGTAAATGCCTTCAACTAGAGTGTAACCTTGAGCAACCAATCTTGCCTTGTTCCTTATCACAATGCCATGCTCATCTTGCTTATTCTTGAAAATCCACTTAGTGCCAATAACATCGTGGCAATCTTTGGGCTTCTCAACCAATCTCCAAACTTTGTTACGCTCAAAGTTATTGAGCTCAACATGCATAGCTTCAACCCAATCGGAGTCCTCAAGAGCTTCAAACACTTTCTTCGGCTCCACCATAGAGATATGAGCTTGATGCTCACAAAAATGTGCCAATTGCCTTCTTGTGGATCTTCGAGCTTGAATATCCTCCAAGACCTTGTTATCTTGGGCATCAATTTTCTTCAAAGCTCTTCTTATCCTTTTGACACGATGGGCTTCGATCTCCTCATTATTGTGAGGAGGGATCTGATGGAGGGATGATAACCCGGTAGGCTAACGCCAAGGAGTAACTCGGCCCAAAGGACGCTGCGCAAGACCCGGCCAAGGAATAAAGGGCTTCTAGAAGGCCCCGGAGTGTAGGCCTCGTAACCCGGATTGTGGGTTCCGATAAGGAAGTTTAGGGTTTTGTAAGTAGTGTCCGGGTAGGATTCCGAGTACTCCTTGGATAGCAAGCCAGGGGATCCGGGGATTATATAAGCCGTCCCCTAGGGTTAGATCGAACGAGTTCACAAGATACACAAGTTTCCGAGATAGAGATTGCGAGATATCGAGTATCCATTGTAACACGAGTATTGAGATAGTATATTCAGATCGTAGACTCGGCGACTTGATTGCCGGCTACCAGATCGCATATCACCATGGTTTCCCTTGAGCTAAACCCTCTCCCAAACACCAGAGTCGATTTTCCCCAAGACAAGTTACCCCTGGTAACGTCTGCCGTGATTATCCCACGACAGTTGGCGCCCACCGTGGGGCCTACGTCCAAGGGTGTTTACATCACGGGAGAAGCTCGGGAGAACATGAAGAACCTCGTCATCGGCGAGATCTACACCAACCCTGAAGGAGAGAAGATGGTGGACGATTTTGGCTGGGGGCCAGAGTCGGATCTGCTCGAATCCGGATCTGTCATCATGATCGGCCGGGTCAACGTCTTCGTCGGCATGGTACGTGCGTTCGGTTCAATCCCTGACGATTTTGGATTTGATTCTGTGTCAGGAGAGGCCACCCACGTTCAGTCGGACGGAGAAGAATCGGTCGGGACGGTGGATCCGACAGAGGAGCCCACCACGAAGAGGGAACAACCGGAGGAGCCGACATGGACCCCGCGTGGCCGGGTCATAAGAGAGGATGATACCGAGTCTATCTTGCACCTGCTGGAGGACCGGTACGAGGAAGATAGCTGCGATGAGGAGGAGCATGAGTCTTCACCAAGCATTGCGCGCCAGGTCGCGGTCTACATGGCCCCTGCAACCAATCTCAATCAGGGGAACGTGACTACGGCTGCGGTCGGAGCGGCGCAAGCATTGGCCCAGCAGCAAAATCCGGCTGAAGGAAATCCGGTTCTGACCCGAGTTGACGGAGAGTCGGCTTCAGTCACCAGCCGAGCGGCGGATAGCGAGATGCAGGCAAATATGTTTGGGTTCCTGGCTAACAGGACGCCGGGGGCAGGTCCTTCGAATCCGCAACACCCGGCCTTGTTCAGTAACAATATTGTCTTGGAAAGGAGATGCGGCAATGGAAGAGCAAGCCTGTAGAAAGGAGGAGCTTAAGTACTACCGGTCTCAAGTAGATCCGGATGACAGGACAGCGCTAAAAAGGCCGAACACCGAGGATGAGAGAGAAAAATTCAAAGCAGCGCAAGATACCAAGATGGTGGCCTTCGTCGAAGGTGACCCCTCCAAGCAATTTGCCATAGGATCTAATTTGGACGATGAGCAGGAAAAAGCACTTGTGGAGTTTATTCGCTCGAATCAGGATGTGTTCGCCTGGACGCCTAGCGACATGCCGGGTATCCCTACAGAGCTGGCAGAGCACAGTTTGCACGTTGATCCCAAATCCAGGCCCGTGAAGCAGGGACTGAGAAAGATGAATGAGGAGAGAAGAAGGGCTATCGGTGAAGAAATTGCACGGCTGTTGACAGCCGGCTTTATCATGGAAGTATTTCACCCGGAATGGTTAGAAAATCCGGTTCTCGTGATGAAAAAGACCAATGAGTGGAGGATGTGCATTGATTATACGAGTCTCAATAAGCATTGCCCAAAGGATCCGTTTGCACTTCCAAGGATAGATCAGATCATAGACGCAGTGGCTGGAAGTGACCTACTATGCTTCCTGGATGCATATTTCGGGTATCATCAGATCAAGCTCAAGAAGGAAGACTGGGAGAAGACGTCGGTTATAACCCCTTTCGGGGCCTTTTGTTACAAAACCATGACTTTTGGATTAAAGAACGCTGGCGCAACCTATCAGCGGTGCATTCAGAAGTGCTTTGAGGACCAAATTGGACGCAACGTTCATGCTTACGTGGATGACATGGTGATCAAGACCAGGAAAGCAAAGACATTCATTGATGATCTGAAGGAAACATTCAAGAACCTGAGAAGATACCAGATGAAACTTAACCCGACAAAGTGTGTATTTGGAGTCCCAGCAGGGAAGTTACTCGGCTTCATTGTTTCAGAGAGAGGGATTGAAGAAAACCCGGATAAAATCAAAGCTATCCATAGTCTGAAAAAGCCGGAAAACCTGAAGCATGTTCAGAAGCTTACGGGGTGCGTAGCAGCGCTGACCCAGGTTATATCAAGACTCGGAGAGAAGGCAATACCCTTGTACCGGCTCTTGAGGAAATCTGATAAATTCGTTTGGGACCAAGAGGCGGAGGAGGCATTTGAGGCACTAAAAAAGCAACTATCTGAGGCACCAGTCCTAGCAGCCCCGGGTCCTAAAGAGCCCATGTTACTATACGTCGCAGCGGGGCCCCGGGCGGTTAGCGCAGTGGTTGTCGTTGAGCGCAAGGAGGATGGAAAAGATCACCCGGTCCATAGGCCGGTTTATTACGTCAGTGAGGTATTATCAGAAGCAAAGCAGCGCTACCCACATTGGCAGAAATTGGTTTTCGGGGTCTTCATGGCCAGCCGGAAATTGAAGCCGTATTTTCAGGAGCACCCCATAATAGTGGTTAGCTCTATACCAATGTCGGATATCATCAGAAACTCGGATGCAACAGGAAGAATAGCCAAGTGGGCGATCGAGATGGGAGATTATCACATCAACTACGAGCCCAAGTCAGCAATCAAATCTCAAGCTCTGGTTGATTTCATTAATGATTGGACTCACACAGGCATGACCACAATGACTCCAAGTTCCGAGTCTTGGATAATGCACTTTGATGGCTGCAAGCAGTACGAGTGTAACATCCCAATTTTGCTAAATTAGGGTTGTGGTGTTGTTGGCATCTCATGCATGCATGAATCAAAAATTTAAATCATGTTTCAACCAATTTAAATTTGGAATTTAAATGGTTTGAGAAAACTCCAGCAAATAGTAATTAAAAGGGGTTCCAAAATTTTGTACTGAAAAGTATTTCAATTTCACAAAACAAAAACATGGCAAGATTGGAAATTTTGTAAGCTTTCCAAAAAGCATTTTTGCTAATTTTTATTGTTGCAAAAAAGACCCCAATCTTTCAAATCTCTTTGCTGTTTTAAAAGAGAAAAGGGCTGTTTTGTAAAATACAGGAACCTCAGGGGGTTTTTGTAATTTGTTTTTTTGTGGCTTTCTTCAACCTCGAGACAGAAGGCAAGCTCCTGCGTGGCAGGGCTGCCGAGGCCGTATGCCACCTCCTGCTAGCTTTCCGCGGAGGGATAAGACGACCACGGAAGCCTCGCGCCGCCTCCTTCACCTTTCCCTCAAAGCTCCGCTTTCCCTCTGCCTCCCAAGAACCAAACCGGAACCCTACCGTCTCCGGCCACCGTCGATTACTGCTGTCTCCGGCCATCCCCTGGCGATTGGAAGAAACCAGGACCTGCGCCCGGTGCTCCTCTACGTCCCCGTCAAGCCACACGAGCTCGGAAGCCATGGACTGCGCGGATCGACGAGTCGTTTCCGAGTCCGGCCGCCACGCAATTCTCCACGCCGGCGACTACTCCGGCCTCCTCGTCCTTCCCCGACCGCTTCATCGGGTTCGCGGTGAGCTCCCGGACCTCCCGGTACCCTCCATGCCCCCCCTCTCGCTCTGTACCAGCTCCGCGCCGAGCTCCGCCGCCGGCCGCCGTGGCCATGGAAGCCGGCGAGCCTCCGGTGACCAAATGGTAGCGGCGCCACCACCCCCAGGCTTGCCTCGGCCTCCTCTACGTCCCCATCTAGTCAATTTCACAAACGAATCGAAGAATCACTCGAATTTGAGTTCATCTGAGAAGATCCTTCCCGTGTGATGTCACAGTGAGGTCACGATGACGTCATATTTCCTTTTTTTTTGGAAATATCAGGAAATTACAGAAAATGGATTAAATTTAGATAATTAATAACTTTTGTTTTATAATTCAGAAAAATATAAATAAGGTACCAAAATGTTGAGGAAATTATTCTCTACCCAACTATATCATTTTCATTCATGTTTGAGAAAGTTGGAAAATGAGTATTATTTAATGTTATTTAATCATTTAAAATAGAAAAATAAGTTTTTATTCACCAAATTTAGAAAATTAAAAGTTATATACCAAATTGCTCAAAATGACAAATGCAACTTGTTTATGATGTTTTCAAACCCATTTGAGCAACCAAAATGGTACTCACTTCCAGAATTGCCCGAAGTACCCCTCCGGGGCCTATTTCGGACTAATTTCAGTAAAAATGTTTAAGTGACATATGAACCCTAGCAACCCAACGATCATGCCTAGGGCTTTATTCCAGTGCATTAACCTGCTCATGCATACATATTGTGCATTGCATCGATGCCATGTGTTGATTGTTATTTCTCTTTCGGTGTTGTTTCCCCCTCGGTAGAACGTGACTCCGAAGAGAAGGCCATCAACTCCAATGGCGAATACTTGATCTTAACCGACAAGTCAAGCACTTATTCCCGAAGACATCTTTATCTGGTTTTCTTATAACCAAGGCAAGCATAACCTCTTATCTGCTCATATATGGTTTCAAAGTGTTTCGAATCTCGTACTTTGCATTCGGTTCCAAACTATTTGATGTCAGTAGATAGAGTTCTCCTATATAATGCATAACCTAGATATCCTGATCCACTGCACCTAGCAGCTATAGGTTTGCTTGTGCGCGCTCCGCTAAACCATGTGAGTCTTGCTTAGCCATGCTTAGTTGTGATCTGATCCATCCGGTTGATGAATCTGGTCAATACGTGAATCTATTATGTCATGTTGTTATGATTTGTATTATATTTGATAACTTGACTAAATACTGGCATGGATGTGAGGCCACAATGGGTTGTGGCGTTTTGTCATGTTCATGCCCCTAGGAGCGAGTTCTCGCCTTCGAAGCCAAGACTGAGCGTGCAACCACACGCGGGGCCTAACAGACCGCGCTCGACCAACTAACTTGTTTGGCCACGTCCATGAGTCACGTAGTTTGATCTTTCCATCTGCATGTGAGTCCGAAAACGATTTGGAGAAAACTTAGGGCGTGACCGGGACAAGTGATGGACGTACACGGATCTTGTTCCCGACTCACAGAACAGGTGCCGTCAGGAGGTGGCCAACTCCCTGTTGACGGGGCGGCCCTGTTTGGGTTGACTCATGGATAGGGTCGAGCAAGGTAAAGGTCGTGGCCAGCCACCCTCTGCCGCGCTCCATGGACGAGCGTACATGTGGCGTTAAGAGTCGGATGGTACGTGTGGGTAAAGTGTACCCCCTGCAGGGATAAATCTCCTCGAGAAGCCGTGTCCACGGTTACGGACGACTTGGCAACGGATTCTGTGATCATAGATAACTTCAACGGAATGACTAAAACTTGTTAACCATGATTGAAGGGTGCCTCCCCGGAGATGCCGGGAGGGGTGATCCTTGTAGCATGAGATAGTGTGGGAATGAAAAGGACTTGGTGGAATACAAGAAGATGATGATCTCAGTAGTAGAGTAGCTTTCTCATCTGTTTTGAAAACATTCTATGAGACGTGCTATTCCTTCCTCAACTTGCAAAACAAAGATTGCTTTACGCAAATCAGCCTTCATGAAACCCTTTTCGAAATAGCAGACATATAATAGGTTAATTAAGTCTTGTTGAGTACCTCCCGTACTCAGGTTTGCTTAATTTGGTTCAGGTGGAGTTCGTCACTTCAGTGGTGGTTCAACGAGGACATCGACGAGTAGTTCGGGGTTCCCAGGTAGCAGCCTGGAATCTATGGGCTGGGACGTCGCCTTATGTTGCGGCCTCTTAGGTCTTTTTGGTTCTTGTTGATTAGCAACATAATTTGCCTTCCGTTGTCTGATGTAATGTTGGGTCGTGTGACCTCTGTTTGTAAGCTATACTCTAGTATTACTTGCTTAATAAATCTTCATGTTTAGAGTACTGCTTTGATCGGTTGTTGGTTTCGAGCTCATTGTTATGCAGTTTTGGCTATGCCTGCATAGTTGTCGCAGTCGAGGGGTTGTGGAGCCGATGATCCATGTCCGAGCCCGCCTGTCGATGTGATCGGCCTGGGGCGAGGTAACCCCAGTAACCCTCGATTGTTGTTGCACTTTCTGGACACATAGCATCTCTGCATAGCTTTGGTCCCGTTTCCTTCAGTTTCATTCGATTCGTGGACGCTTTGATATGCATAGTTGGTTATGACTAGCATGGATACAAGGAGTAGTAGACTGGGGATCCGGACTACGTGCCGATGAATCCAGTCTGCCTGCCGTTGTTTGTTGCGGCCGGGGCTGGTAACCCTGAAGCCCTTGTGGGTCCATGTCTAGGAGCACATAACAGTATGTATATCTCTGGGTCCGGGGTCGTGACAAGTCTTGGTATCAGAGCAGGACTGCCTGTAGGAAAACCTTACTGCTTGGTCGATGTTGAGTCTAGTGTTTGTGAAAACTATTTTGAAACCTCAAATGATTGTGAAAAACCTTCTTAGGATTCTTTTTACTCCTTACCTGGTATCGCTCTAACTCTGGGTCATCTTATCTGTTTTGATTTGAAAAGGTTTTGCTATCTCTTCTAGTCATTCAAAACCTAGGTGCCTTCTTTGGCAATGACGTTTTTACCCCAGTTGACCTAGTTATGAGTTTCTAGAGTCGTGTGTGTTCCGTGTTCCGTTATCTCTTAAACTGGGAGATTTCCTTCCCATCCTAATCTCTCAGAGTTGTCCGGATTCCACATTCCTACATGTTTCCAAGTTCTAAATCCTGAACCTCGAGATTTTCTTTTAATCTCGAATGTATCCGCTATCCTCTGCTCAAATTTCTCCGGAGTTATTTTTGTCTTCTTGGAAAGATACTCCGTGATTGCTACTCATAGTGTCCTTTAAGGCACTAAGATAGTAGATATTCCTCTTTTTAGGTTTTCAACCTTGGACTTGAACCGAAGGTCCCGGAATGTGCTGAATTATGGTGAGTTGAGTTATGTGGTTTCGTAACCATGTGATTCCCACTCTATCAGTACAGGATGCTGACCTTTAACCCAAGTTCTGTTTCTTTGGACTTGAAGAATCTGTTCTACCTCAGGGTGGCTAGGTGATCCCAGCTCCATGTCGCACCCTGATTTCTAGGGGATACTCACCGTACGAACTGGATAGCAGATGCTTGGATTATGGGGCATAACTGCTCCCACGTCCCAGCTTCCTGGTAGGCCTGCGCTTATGCGCGACAACACAAGCCCTGCTATTCCATCGTCGACGTAAACTATCCACTAGAGATCAAAGGCACTTCCGTCGACGTACTTCAACCATACACACATGGTACGTCAACGGCGTTTAACAAGTGATATCACAACAGATCTCTACGACACAAAAGATTGAAATAAGTTGCAAAAGGCTCTCATTAGAGCAGATATAGCAAATACAATCATTCAGAGGGCACATGCCCCAACAATACATCGTTACAATACAGCGGAAGCATTCAACATGTCTGAGTACAGACAAGAACCAAATAGGCCTAAGAGGCCGGGAACAAACAGACGGAGCCCATCCACGAAGTCTCGGATCCTGCCCGGGTCCGCTATCTACTCGTCAGCAGTCTCGTCATACTCCACGTAATTGCCACCATGTAGATCTTCGGAAACGTAGGTCTGCGGAAACCACAGCCCCAAAGGGGTCAGTACATAAACGTACTGGCAAGCAAGACTCACAGTTCACCAAAGTGTAACCCGTCAACACGAAGCACAGATGCCTTGGGTTCAACGGAAAAGAGGGGATATAAAAGATGCTGCAACTGGCTGCGCTAACCAACTACAGAGATTCTACCACTTCCGGCTAACAGAAAGGAGATAAGATCGAGGATTGTAACCAACTGAAAGATAACTTCAACCAAACCCATCCTGGATCTCGCCCCTTATCCAAAGAAGCAATCCGAGGATAACTCACACAGTTGTAATAAAGATGAATCAAATTATTGTGTCATCAACCTATTACTAGTCAAGTTATTAATCATGGGATGTAACATGTTTGATCATTATGTTTAAGTTGTCCTGAGTACTTGTTAGCCAGTACTTTCACCAAGTAATCCATAACCGCGGAAAACACGGCTTCTCGAGAAGATTATCCCTGCAGGGTTGCACCAATTTGGCCGTACACTCATGAATATCCCGCCAGATGGGAGATCACCCCACCAAGCGGGGCACTCAACACAACCAACCATTCTTCGCATCAAGCCCAAAGAACCTTGGGCGCACGGCTAATCAAGCCCCGAAGAAAAGGGACCCTCATAGCACTCTAAGACCGTGTCCCCCTATATGCCGACTACAAAAGTTCCACCCTGGCCTGGGCTCGCAAAAACATGCATGCGGCAAATGGAAAACACGAACTAAATGAGGCGATTTGGACGAGATGCGAATCAGGTCAAGTTGAGGGGGGCGCCCATACTCGCTTCCCAAATGCGGGTAGTGCGCTCATCATGGATCAGTAGACAAGACCCTTTTCCTATTAGGGTCGACACTAGCAGGCTCCAAAACCTCTCATGGGCCTCCTGCCGGTGCCTTATCATCAAATTTATTATTAATAGTAACATTAGCATGATTGATTGATTAAACATCGAGCCCCCCACAACGTAATAAAGATATAACAACTGAAAGTAACGGGTAACGGACTCGAGCAAAACAACCTAAGCATGCTAGAAAGACACTGGCTCAAACAATGGGTTGTAGGAAGGGAGATGAGGCAATATCAGGCTTAAGGGATTCATGTGATAGGTTCGTAGCAGAACAACTACTACTAAGGCTAGCAGAAAAGAACAACGGAAAGTATCGGTAACCAATGTTGAAAGGAACACAGTGGTTCATGTGAGTGATAACTTGCCTGCAAAACCCAGTAGCCTGGTACTGAGCTAACTCCTTAGAAGGGATGTCGTAAGTATCGTTGGTCTCAACGTCGTCGTGTATCCGAGAAGAAGCAAACAAACATTGCAGAAAGATAAACAATCAATATAATGGCATTGGTGCACAAACATGGGATGATGCATGTCATGTTAATAGATGCATCAGAATAACTACTTGACAAGATAACACAATTTAAATGGACCCATATGCAATTTGATTGCATATGGCAGGAGTCCATGAATTAAGTGGAAACAAATGATCTACCATTTAATTACCAGGTGAAAGTGGATTACCATGATGCATGCATGAGGAAAACAGCAAAATAACAACAATAGCACCAAATAGAAATAAGGTTTAACAAGTTTAGAAATTCATTTATTAAGTTATGGAATTTTGGTTTCTTAAAGGTGTCACACAAGCATTTGTTGTTTTCATCAAGTTAAATTGTTCAAAATAGATAACAAAGTTTATATTTGAAAAGAACACAAGATTTTGGTTGGAATACATGTTTCACTTGTTGAAAAAGGATTTCAAACAAATTATTTATGAATTAAACAAGTTTAAGCAAGAATTAAATGAATTTAATTCAAACATGAACTTATTTGAATTGTTATTTGTTCAAAACATTAAGTGAGATTCATATTTGAAAAAGTTTATACTTTTATGGTTTGAAAACATATTTTTTATGTCCCAAAAGAATTTGTTTTGATCAAGTTATGAAATTACCAATATTAAATGATTTAAATAAGATTTAAATTATTTAACCAAGTTTAATTATTCAAATCATGAAACAAATTTTATATTTGGAAAGAGGGTTTAATTTTGCATGGAAAACATATTTCATTTGTGGAAATTGGATTTAAAATGAGCAAGTTATTATTTTGGCAATTTTGAATGCAATAATCAAGAAACAGTTGTTTTCAGCAATTTAAATTATTCAAAACAGCAAACAAAATTTATATTTGGAAAGTACATGAAAAATTGATTGGAAAACATATTTGGTTTGTGAAATTTGGAATTTTTATGAGCAAGTTATGAATTTTGCAAATTTAAGTGAATTTGACAAGTTTTCAAATATTTCAACAATTTAAAATATTCAGAACAGGAAATAAATTTTATATTTGGATAGATCATTTAATTTGGGACAGAAAACATATTTTAAAAGTTAAAATTGGAGTTGGGATGAATTTCTTAGGCATTTTACAAATTAAGATACAAATCTGCCATTTTTACAATACTTAGGGACCTAGAAAGATTAACAGGGGCTTGGAAAATATTTTACAGGGTCTATATGTAAATACCAGGGGCATGGATGTGATTCTGCAGTTTGTTATGGCTCTGGAAAAAAAACAAAACAAAAAGTGGTTTAATTTGCAGGGTGTGGGGATCGAACCCACACCCTCCTGGTGCGCGCAGAGATGGGATAACCAGTGCAGCTGGTTCGGATGTTGCGACAGAACAGGGAACTCGGGGGTTAAGTGGTGCTGTTTCGGGTTGTTTCTGAATCCTAACTGAACCCGAACAGGTACAGATCGCTGCACGTTTTCTGAAAGAAAAACTGAATCGATCGAACAGAAAGGAGGGCGCCATGGCCAGCGAGGGCAGCAGCGGCTGCTCGCCGGAGGGAATTAGGGGGCACCGGCCGGGGTGGTGTGGGGTGCGGCCTAGGGAGATGGAGGAGGCGATCGAGGGGAAGGGCGGAGCGGAGGCGAGCTCACCTCGCTGTCTGACGACGACTGCCGACGGCAGGAAGCAGCGGCTCCTCCTCGGCGATGGCACGGCGTCCCCGATGGCTCCCAGCCGCTGGCGAGGGGACGGGGAGATGGAGCAAGTCGCCGTGGTTCCATTTTCCTCCTCAGAGGCACCTCGAGGAGGCCAGGGCTACCGGCGACGAGGGAGGAAGGTGGCGGTCTCGGTGGTTTCAAGGCTGCAGAGTTGTTCAGTGATGTTCAGAGAAAGGAATCGGGGGGGGGAGAGGAAGAGGGGCTGGCGGCGATGGAATGGAGAGCTAGGGTTCTAGGGTTAGGGCCTCGAGGTAGGGTAGATATAGAGGAGAGGTGCTGTACGGCAAGCATCTGGAGGGCATGGAGATGATCGTGTGGCTGTTTCTGTGTTCGTACACAGTTGACGTCACGCGAGGAAGAAGATGCTCACGAAGGGGTATGGGCCAGAACAGGGGGTGGGCTGGGCTAGATTAGTTAGCTGCTGCCTCCTCTCTTTTTATTTTATTTTTGTACTGTTTTTTTTTTGTAGCAAAGGCTTTTGGATAGAAAAGATAGGTTTTTGATGATAGAAAAATTTGGAAAAATTTGGATAAGCTCCTTAGCTGAAATGCAACCACTTGGTAGTTTTGGTTTTCCAAATTTCAAATGTGTGCTTGCTGTTTAAAATTAAACCCAATTTAATTGAATTTTGCAATATTGGTTAATATTAGAAAAACAAGGTATTTTTCAATAGGGTTTTCTTTAGGGTTTAAAAGGGATTTAATGAATTCAAATTAGTGGTGCATTTCATGGATTCAAAAGGTTAATGAATTGAGAATTGGTTTGAGTTTGGAAATAATTTGAAATTAATTGATTAATTGATTAAGTGATTGATTGAATTAAGCAACAATTTAAGAGTTGATCCAATATGAAATAATTGGAAGCAATTTGGGAATTAATTGATTAATATGGGAAACAAGGATTGCAATAGGGTAACCCCTATGATTTAATTTGATTAAATTAGTTGATTAAATTCATAAGTTCAAATTGGTTCTGTTTGATGCATTTGATTTGAAATTGAAAGTGATTTGGGATTTGATTGATTGAATAAAACCAACAATTTCATAGATGAACATTATGGAAGAAAAGAAAACAATTTGGTTGTTTTTATTTGAAATAACATTTTGGAAATTGTAACATCACAAGGATGAAACAAAGGGTTTGAATTTTGGTTTGAAATTCAAATAGAAAACAAAGGAAAACAAATGAAAACAGTTGGAAAACAACTGAAAACAGAGGAAAACAAATGGAAAACAAACAAAACAAATGCAATCAACATGATGCCATGATGCAAAACATAAAATAACAGAGAGCAAACATTCTAAAGGCTATTTTTCAGACTTGGGATGTTACACTCCAATAGCCATAGGTTTTCTCTAAGAATCAAAAGGATCACGACAAGAGTGTTCTTTATGATTCCGATATCTTTGTTCTTGGTTCAGCTATACCAACCTTTAGCATGGGTTTTACAAATGAGTATTACCCCGTGCATCCAACGTGATCTCAGGACTTTCCAGAGCACGTTCCTACTCTTAGCTGCTTTCCGAACTCCATCCGTTGTTGGAAACCAAGTTGCATAGGTGTGTTGGATTCTTCCAATACAGTTCCTCTTGTTTTCCATCAGAACATTCCACTTTGGAATGTCAGGAGAAACAAACTCCAGTACCTCGTTCATCTCTCGTACCAGGTCAAAGTTTTGTAATCCGCAGATTGAAGAAGTTTTATCAGCTTCTGTTCTGTTCTACCTTCGAGTATCACACTCTTATATATCAAGAGGTTGTGTTAAGTTTCATGGACTTATTGATAAAGTGATGTTCTTACACATATTCACTCCCCCTTCCTCCAAGCTTGAATGCTTGAGTATGATGGGTCAGTGCATTGATGTGTGTATCCGCTATTCCTAGCAATTCTTATTGCTTTGGAAACCTAAGAAACATCTGTATCCTTCTTAGCACTACTGGTCACCCAGCCTCTTTTTAAAGTTGGTCGTGTTACCAAATCCGTTCACTCCGGTGCACACTTCTGGTCAGAGAGTTAGGTTCATGCCGAAGCTCTCCAGGCCATATCGGTTGCTTTGAAGAGCATGCCTCCTTTCGATTTCTAAGACATTTCGGTGGTTCGTGATATTCTGGTTGTCTTCCAAGAAGTATCACCAGGTTGTTACCTGACCGTAATGTCTAAATAAGGGGTAATGTGAACTACTCCTTTCTCCAAGGAACCCTGTTGGATATCCTGGACTAGTTGGCTGAGCTTAAACAACAACTTGGAGAGTTGAAAGGCAAAAACTCCGCCTAACTTGATCCTTCGTTAAGGGATGTCTAGTTTCCTTTGTGTTGAAGCAGGATAGTATCTCCTTTGCGGTCATGCTATCATCCTACACCTTGATTTTGTTTGGGCTATCGTCAGATCAAGTACAGACTCAAGGTTTACCTTGATGGTGTTTTTCCTCATGGTGTTTCCCCGAGTACACCTTCATATCCTTTGGTCTATCCAGTATCTTGCCTTGTTCGTATTTCATATGAATCCCTCTTCTTGGAGTGTTTTGATAAGTGTGTTTTCGAGCCCATCGATGGCATTCCTATTTTCTCCAAGTTGCGAGAGGCTCATGTTGAACAATTGGCAACAATGTTGGAAACTTTCGAGAACCAACTTTGTGTTATCACGAAGTTGTGTTCTGGATGTTCGAAGTAACTTACCCCGGTCCATGTGCTTATGGTGAAAGTTGTCGCCGTGGATTCGAGAAAAGTTTCCTTGTTCCTTCGGGAATAACCCCAAGTTGGTCATGCATGTGTGGACTACTCTTGAGATGGTAGGTTGTTACCTCCATCTACCTGAAGAAATTTGTATCCACACCAAGCCACTGACTGACTATCCGTGAAAGAGAGGAAGTCTATGAACTTCGTTATCTTTATAATCGTTTTTCCCAACAATGACTCCGATGTGTTTTGTTGCAAGTAGTCCATGTAGGTGCAACCGTCTTTTGTAAGTTGCTAATACATGAGTTCTGCAACCCTGCTCATCTACTCGAGCTTGGCATCATAGTCCATATCTTGAGAATCTAGTAAGTGTATCTCAACTGTAACCGGTGCAATCTCTTTGATCATACATACCGAGTCTCAGTTATTCAACCCACTAACCAGAGCTGAATCTCAAGCATCAATGATGGTTGGTGTTTCCTCAAGGGTATTGAATTAGGTCCTTTTGAAAATACGGCATGGTTGATGTTGTGGTTGACACAATTAGCCATAAGGTCTAATGTCATATCCCTTTGAATCCGTAATAACAACCACTCTCCGTGAGAATTCTGGTGTGGTTCATTCTAACAAGTTTTTGTTACCGTTTTTCTGAACCGAAGTTCAAATTTCACTTGAGTACCTATAGAAGGCTTGTCATGAGCCTGATATTGGTATTTAGAACATCCAGGATAAGTTGGAAGTTGATCTTTCCATTATCTCTCCGTTGAACCTCCAAAACATTCGTTTAAGTGGAAACAAGTTCATCATGAGAACATCTCTTGGTGTTTCGTAACCGCCGCTGATCAGTTTTTTTTTCAAGTTGTTTGTACTTGAAATTCTGTTCATCTCACACATTGTGTGAATTTGTCAGTCACTTCAGCCGTGGGATCTCAACCAGGTGGTGGATGTATGGTTATGTCCCAAACCACGATACAAAAGAGATTCCCTATTTATACTGGTGCTTCAATCCCCGTTGGTTAATCATCCTTATGGTGTGACCAAGAATTCCTCCTTTGTTACGGTGTTTCCACATCTTTCGGTTACTCATCTTCTGTTGTGAAGTAACATCCCGATTTTTGACAAGTTTTCGACAAATTTGACGGAAATGAAAGTTCCTTCATCTTTCGTGTCCACTCCGAAGAGTGAACATGATTCTGTATCAAATTCTCTCCGACTCACGAGTACAGTGTTTTCTCGTGATTTCCCTCGTCTACGGATGTTACGTTGTGGTATCCAAGACCATCTTATTCAATTTTGGTATTCTGTTTGAAGAAAACTCGATGTCACAAGTTGTTCAACCTTTCTTTTTCCAAAGGGATTTAAAGTCTTGTGCAAAGCTCATATTCTAAATCCTTTCAAGAACCATCGTCCGCAAACTTGAAACCATCTTTTATCCCCTCTGTTACCTTGATGTGTTTCATGCCTGTTAACTCAACAGTTCTTTGTGAACATTCCTGTCATGAGTTATACATGAGATACTCGATCTTCGTGAAGATCATTTCCTAAGAGTTTTCCCTCTCACCTAAGGTGTATCCGCTGGAGATCTTCACAAGTGCTACGGATCAATCTCTTCAAGAAGAGAACCGTAAGGTTCGAGAAGATCGTTCAAAACCGGTGTTCCTTCTTTCTTCTCCTTCGAGAATCTCGGGACGAGATTCTTGTAAGGGGGGTAGATTTGTAACATCCCAATTTTGCTAAATTAGGGTTGTGGTGTTGTTGGCATCTCATGCATGCATGAATCAAAAATTTAAATCATGTTTCAACCAATTTAAATTTGGAATTTAAATGGTTTGAGAAAACTCCAGCAAATAGTAATTAAAAGGGGTTCCAAAATTTTGTACTGAAAAGTATTTCAATTTCACAAAACAAAAACATGGCAAGATTGGAAATTTTGTAAGCTTTCCAAAAAGCATTTTTGCTAATTTTTATTGTTGCAAAAAAGACCCCAATCTTTCAAATCTCTTTGCTGTTTTAAAAGAGAAAAGGGCTGTTTTGTAAAATACAGGAACCTCAGGGGGTTTTTGTAATTTGTTTTTTTTGTGGCTTTCTTCAACCTCGAGACAGAAGGCAAGCTCCTGCGTGGCAGGGCTGCCGAGGCCGTATGCCACCTCCTGCTAGCTTTCCGCGGAGGGATAAGACGACCACGGAAGCCTCGCGCCGCCTCCTTCACCTTTCCCTCAAAGCTCCGCTTTCCCTCTGCCTCCCGAGAACCAAACCGGAACCCTACCGTCTCCGGCCACCGTCGATTACTGCTGTCTCCGGCCATCCCCTGGCGATTGGAAGAAACCAGGACCTGCGCCCGGTGCTCCTCTACGTCCCCGTCAAGCCACACGAGCTCGGAAGCCATGGACTGCGCGGATCGACGAGTCGTTTCCGAGTCCGGCCGCCACGCAATTCTCCACGCCGGCGACTACTCCGGCCTCCTCGTCCTTCCCCGACCGCTTCATCGGGTTCGCGGTGAGCTCCCGGACCTCCCGGTACCCTCCATGCCCCCCTCTCGCTCTGTACCAGCTCCGCCGCCGGCCGCCGTGGCCATGGAAGCCGGCGAGCCTCCGGTGACCAAATGGTAGCGGCGCCACCACCCCCAGGCTTGCCTCGGCCTCCTCTACGTCCCCATCTAGTCAATTTCACAAACGAATCGAAGAATCACTCGAATTTGAGTTCATATGAGAAGATCCTTCCCGTGTGATGTCACAGTGAGGTCACGATGACGTCATATTTCCTTTTTTTTGGAAATATCAGGAAATTACAGAAAATGGATTAAATTTAGATAATTAATAACTTTTGTTTTATAATTCAGAAAAATATAAATAAGGTACCAAAATGTTGAGGAAATTATTCTCTACCCAACTATATCATTTTCATTCATGTTTGAGAAAGTTGGAAAATGAGTATTATTTAATGTTATTTAATCATTTAAAATAGAAAAATAAGTTTTTATTCACCAAATTTAGAAAATTAAAAGTTATATACCAAATTGCTCAAAATGACAAATGCAACTTGTTTATGATGTTTTCAAACCCATTTGAGCAACCAAAATGGTACTCACTTCCAGAATTGCCCGAAGTACCCCTCCGGGGCCTATTTCGGACTAATTTCAGTAAAAATGTTTAACTGACATATGAACCCTAGCAACCCAACGATCATGCCTAGGGCTTTATTCCAGTGCATTAACCTGCTCATGCATACATATTGTGCATTGCATCGATGCCATGTGTTGATTGTTATTTCTCTTTCGGTGTTGTTTCCCCCTCGGTAGAACGTGACTCCGAAGAGAAGGCCATCAACTCCAATGGCGAATACTTGATCTTAACCGACAAGTCAAGAACTTATTCCCGAAGACATCTTTATCTGGTTTTCTTATAACCAAGGCAAGCATAACCTCTTATCTGCTCATATATGGTTTCAAAGTGTTCCGAATCTCGTACTTTGCATTCGGTTCCAAACTATTTGATGTCAGTAGATAGAGTTCTCCTATATAATGCATAACCTAGATATCCTGATCCACTGCACCTAGCAGCTATAGGTTTGCTTGTGCGCGCTCCGCTAAACCATGTGAGTCTTGCTTAGCCATGCTTAGTTGTGATCTGATCCATCCGGTTGATGAATCTGGTCAATACGTGAATCTATTATGTCATGTTGTTATGATTTGTATTATATTTGATAACTTGACTAAATACTGGCATGGATGTGAGGCCACAATGGGTTGTGGCGTTTTGTCCTGTTCATGCCCCTAGGAGCGAGTTCTCGCCTTCGAAGCCAAGACTGAGCGTGCAACCACACGCGGGGCCTAACAGACCGCGCTCGACCAACTAACTTGTTTGGCCACGTCCATGAGTCACGTAGTTTGATCTTTCCATCTGCATGTGAGTCCGAAAACGATTTGGAGAAAACTTAGGGCGTGACCGGGACAAGTGATGGACGTACACGGATCTTGTTTCCGACTCACAGAACAGGTGCCGTCAGGAGGTGGCCAACTCCCTGTTGACGGGGTGGCCCTGTTTGGGTTGACTCATGGATAGGGTCGAGCAAGGTAAAGGTCGTGGCCAGCCACCCTCTGCCGCGCTCCATGGACGAGCGTACATGTGGCGTTAAGAGTCGGATGGTACGTGTGGGTAAAGTGTACCCCCTGCAGGGATAAATCTCCTCGAGAAGCCGTGTCCACGGTTACGGACGACTTGGCAACGGATTCTGTGATCATAGATAACTTCAACGGAATGACTAAAACTTGTTAACCATGATTGAAGGGTGCCTCCCCGGAGATGCCGGGAGGGGTGATCCTTGTAGCATGAGATAGTGTGGGAATGAAAAGGACTTGGTGGAATACAAGAAGATGATGATCTCAGTAGTAGAGTAGCTTTCTCATCTGTTTTGAAAACATTCTATGAGACGTGCTATTCCTTCCTCAACTTGCAAAACAAAGATTGCTTTACGCAAATCAGCCTTCATGAAACCCTTTTCGAAATAGCAGACATATAATAGGTTAATTAAGTCTTGTTGAGTACCTCCCGTACTCAGGTTTGCTTAATTTGGTTCAGGTGGAGTTCGTCACTTCAGTGGTGGTTCAACGAGGACATCGACGAGTAGTTCGGGGTTCCCAGGTAGCAGCCTGGAATCTATGGGCTGGGACGTCGCCTTATGTTGCGGCCTCTTAGGCCTTTTTGGTTCTTGTTGATTAGCAACATAATTTGCCTTCCGTTGTCTGATGTAATGTTGGGTCGTGTGACCTCTGTTTGTAAGCTATACTCTAGTATTACTTGCTTAATAAATCTTCATGTTTAGAGTACTGCTTTGATCGGTTGTTGGTTTCGAGCTCATTGTTATGCAGTTTTGGCTATGCCTGCATAGTTGTCGCAGTCGAGGGGTTGTGGAGCCGATGATCCATGTCCGAGCCCGCCTGTCGATGTGATCGGCCTGGGGCGAGGTAACCCCAGTAACCCTCGATTGTTGTTGCACTTTCTGGACACATAGCATCTCTGCATAGCTTTGGTCCCGTTTCCTTCAGTTTCATTCGATTCGTGGACGCTTTGATATGCATAGTTGGTTATGACTAGCATGGATACAAGGAGTAGTAGACTGGGGATCCGGACTACGTGCCGATGAATCCAGTCTGCCTGCCGTTGTTTGTTGCGGCCGGGGCTGGTAACCCTGAAGCCCTTGTGGGTCCATGTCTAGGAGCACATAACAGTATGTATATCTCTGGGTCCGGGGTCGTGACAACGAGGGATCAGGAGCTGGAGTGGTACTCACATCACCTAAAGGAGACAAATTGAGCTATGTATTGCAGATTCACTTTGATTGTTCCAACAACGTGGCCGAGTATGAGGCATTATTGCATGGATTGAAGATAGCCAAGGAGATGAAGATTAAGAGGATACGATGCTATGGGGACTCGGATCTTGTGGTACAGCAGGTCTCGGGAACTTGGGATAGAAAAGATTCAACTATGGCAGCATACCGCAGAGAGGTGGACCGGGTTGCCGGGTGCTTTTCCGGGTATGAGGTGAAGCATGTAGATAGAAGAAAAAACGAGGCAGCGGATACACTTGCCAGACTCGGCTCGCGCAGAGAGCCGGTTCCACCCAATGTGTTCCTAGACGAGCTATGGCGGCCATCAGTTAAAACCGAGTCTGAGGAAGAACTGGCTAACAAAGACCCGGATTTGGAGCTCGTGGCCACAATACGCACTGTTCCCGAGTGGACAGAGCCGTTTCTGGCTTACCTATCACGGGGCGAGTTACCACAGCAAGAGGTACTAGCAAGGCAAATTTTGAGGCGAGCAAAAGGTTATTCCATCATCAATGGGGAGTTATATAAAAGGAGCGCTGCAGGAGTATTTTTGCGCTGTGTAGCACGAGAAGAAGGCTGGCAAATCCTGAAAGAGATCCACGAAGGCGACTGTGGGCATCACGCATCCACAAGGTCCCTTGTGGCCAAGGCATATAGGCACGGTTTCTTCTGGCTCACAGCTTTAGCAGATGCGGAACGCTTGGTGGCAAGGTGCGACAGATGCCAAAGATACGCCCGCCAAATCCATGTGCCGGCTATGGAGTTGCAAACAATTCCTTTGACCTGGCCTTTCGCCGTCTGGGGTATGGACATGGTTGGCCCCTTTCACATGTCACCTTGCAAAAAGACACATCTCCTGGTGGCTATTGACAACTTTACCAAGTGGGTTGAAGTTATGCCAGTTACCAATTGTGAAGCAATTACAACAGTTAAGTTCCTGAAAAGGATTATCTACCGATTCGGGTATCCTCACAGTATAATTACTGACAATGGAACCAACATGTCCCTTGGCGAGATGGAGAAATTTTGTGGCAACAACGGAATCCGGCTTGATATAGCCTCCGTAGCTCATCCACAAGCCAATGGACAAGTGGAGAGGGCAAATCAGGAGTTACTTCGTGGATTAAAGCCACGATTGCGAGTCCCATGTATCAGAGCTGCTGGAGCATGGGTTGAGGAGTTACCTTCAGTGGTTTGGGGTATCAACACTACACCTAACAGATCTACCCAGATGACACCGTTTTTCATGGTTTACGGTGCAAAAGCGGTGCTGCCGAGTGATATCATCCATGACTCGCCTCGAGTATCGGCTTACGTCGAGGTGGAGAACGAGAAGACCCGGCAGGACGCCGTGGATATGTTAGAAGAACACAGGGAACATGTCGTGGGATGATCACGGCAGATGTTACCAGGGGTAACTGATCTTGGGGCAAGTCGACACAGGCGTTTGGGAGAGGGTTTAGCTCAGAGGAAAACATGATGGAATTCAATCTGGTAGCCGGCGATGAAGTCGCCGAGTCTCCGATCTCGCTTTATTAACTCGATCTTTTTGTGTACAATGGATACTCGATATTCGGCGATATGATTACTACTTGGATCTCTGCAAAGCTAAGCATAGGGCCGGTTTATAAAGCACCCGTCCCCCTACCTGGCTTGCCCTCCAAGGCGCAGCTTGAGTCCTACCCGAACACCGCTTATAAACCCTAGCTTTCCTTACTGCAACCCACAATCCGGGTTACAAGGCCTATAAACCTTGGGCCTTCTAGAAGTTTCTTTATCCTTAGCCGGATCCTGCGCAGCGTCCTTTGGGCCGGGTTACACCTTGGAGTTGGCCTACCGGGTTATCATCCCCCCATCAGTAGTCCCCGGAATAGCTTGGGCTTCAAAGATCCCTCCTTGAAGCGCTGGCTATTCCCTGCAAAAAATATCAATCACACGAACGTGCGGAAACCGAGTTGAAGTACTTCATGAAATGACTAGGCCCAACTCCCTGGTGGCCACATAGTAACCCGGCTTTCCTTCCAGATGCCTTGCTCTACTCCCCGGTCTAAGCCTTAATAAGAATAGCAAAACTTTATACTTTTCTCGATAATTTGCCTTGACACCGCGGAGAGGATCTGCTTCCCTTTTTCGTTCGGGGACCTCAATCTACACTTAAGGCGTATCTCGCAGATTTCGCACAAATAGCCGTTACCCCGTAATTTCCGGGTCCCACCCGTTGGGATGAGTTTTTCCACCCCGGCCGTTATAAATAAGTCCTTAGAGGTAACCCTAACCCCAACGGCTCACTTTCCCCCATTTCTCCTCCTTCCTTCTTTCGAGCTCAAGCTCCCAGAGCGTCACCACGGAAGCCTCGCGCGCATCACCGGAGCCCATCCGTTGCCGGTTGCGCTCCGCCACAGCACGCTCCGCCCCGCCGCCCAGATCCACCGCAAGACCCCCAGCCTGTCCGCCAGGAATCGCGAAGGGGCACCAAGCTTGCGCCATTTGCCTCCGCAAAGCTTCACTTCAATCTCCTCCGGTAAGTCTCTCACATTCTCTAATTTTCCCTTACAACTTCTCAATTCTCCCTCAGATCTGATCTGGATTGGGCCGCCCACGATTTCTCGGGTCGCGCCGAATTAGGTCACTAGCACTCACTCTAGCCCACCCAATAGGTAGGATATACCCTCCAACTCATTCTCCTACCAAATGTAATCATTAATTTCACCAATAACCTGGAAATGGAATTCCCAATCTGGGCTTGAGCCGCCCAAACCTTCCGCCCCTGTTCCTATCACCCGGAAAATCCTCCTTCTCCGGCTCATTTGCTCATAACAGATGTACGTACACCCACTTATCACCCCCAAACGCTCATCCATGCATAAAATTTTACAACTTTTGTAATAATGCACGATACCCGGACAATTCATACCTTGCTTAGCAAAATAATACCCGGATCATATTTAACTTCCAGGCTAACTTGACACCACTCGTCAATACTCGGTCAACTGATAATTTCCGAGTTTTGTTTCTCACATCTTTTCTGCTGACGCTTTTTCAGGTTAACCCCATAGCACCCAAGAAGCAGGGAAAGCTGCCGGCTAAAGCCAAAACCACAAGCTCCATATCCGCCAACTGGGCGCGGTCCTCCGTCACCAAGGCCAAACTGGAGGAACTGGTCGAACTAGGGGTTCTCCCCTCTCAAGAAATTATCCACTGGAGGGTACCGGGTAACGAAACCCGGCCCACCCCGGCAGAAAATGAGGTAATTTGTTTTGTTGAACACGTGACCCGGGGCTTCCGGCCTCCGGGTCACCCTTTCTTCCGCGACGTTTTAAGCCATTATGGCCTTCGCATTTTCGACATAGGACCCAACTCTGTACTAAACATCTCCCATTTTATCGTTCTCTCCGAGTCTTACTTGTGCACTCCGCCAAGTTTGGCTCTATTTGTTGAACTTTTCCAGTGCAAACCGTGCCGCGAAAGCGGCGACGGTGCGCTTCTTACTTGTGGCGGGGTTTCTATCCAACGCCGCAAGAACTCTTTAATGCCTCCTCTCACCCTCAACACCCACGTCAAGCACTGGCAGCTCTCGTACTTTTACTGTCGGGACACCTCCCCACCCGGCGAAAAGAAATTGCCGGGTTACTCGGAGGGTCAGCTTGACATTTCCGAAACCTTCAATGGGTTTGCCCCTGACCCGGAAAGGGAAGAATTTGCCTCTATTGGCCAAAATCTCCATCCTTTCTACCCAAGGCCTCATCGGGCTTAACCTGGTGAAAACTTGGGTCGATTTCCGCATCCAACCCAACTCCATTCGCGCAAAATTGATGTGCGAATACTCGGGGCAAACCACGGACCCAATTCGATACTCCACCAGCAGCTTCGCTCCTAGCGACACCAACAAGACAATCAAGGGCTTTCTGACAGAGAAGCTCGAGGTAATCCGGAACATAGCCGGATTAGAGCCCTTCACTCTCGAGAACCCGGCCCCCGCGGTAAGGACCTAGTTTTCTCGATTCCACCCTTATCTTCTTTACTTGATACTACCATTAACCCTTGCTCTTATGCTTTTATTTCAGGCCGATGATGATTTCTGGAAGATGGATGCTTCTCCTAACTCCGGAAACCCGGAGGAAAAGGAGGATGCCGTTAACTCGGACGAAGGTACATACTCAGTTCCTTTGAGTTCGTCGCATCCCACTTTTCATTTTCCTATTGTAACCATGGTAATTTTTAGAACAAGAAGACCAAGACGAGGAAGAAGACACTGACGGCAAAGTGGAGTCCGCCAGCGAGGAAGATGAACCAGAGCCGGCAATTAAGGCCGGATCTAAAAGAAAACCCCAAGGGGTCGTCTTCAAGGTTTTGTATCAATTTCTCACATCTGATTCGCGTTCCTGTGATAATATTTGTAACATCCCAAGTCTGAAAAATAGCCATTAGAATGTTTGCTCCCTGTTATTTTATGTTTTGCATCATGGCATCATATTGATTGCAATTGTTTTGTTTGTTTTTCATTTGTTTTCCAACTGTTTTCATTTGTTTTCCTTTGTTTTCTATTTGAATTTCAAACCAAAATTCAAACCCTTTGTTTCATCCTTGTGATGTTACAATTTCCAAAATGTTATTTCAAATAAAAACAACCAAATTGTTTTCTTTTTCTTCCATAATGTTCATCTATTAAATTGTTGGTTTTATTCAATCAATTAAATCCCAAATCACCTTCAATTTCAAATCAAATGCATCAAACAGAACAACTTTGAACTTGTGAACATCATCTAATCAAATCAACTACTTTAATCAAATTTAACATAGGGTTCACCCTATTAAGACCTTTGTTTTCAATATTAATCAATTACTTCCCCAAATTGCTTTCAAATTCAAACCAACTCACTAAACATCACCTCTTTTGAAATTATAAAAATCCAAACCTTTTTGTGCTCTTTGTTTCCAACTAAATGCTTTGATCACCCTATTCCTAAAACAATATTGTCAATAACCCTTTAATAATAAAATTCAATCACATAATCCAAGTTCAAACATCACCAACTTCCAAGTCCTGAAAACTAACAAACTATTCTAACAATTTTAATCACTTTAATAATAGGGTTCACCCTATTATCTTTGTTGTTTTCTTTATTACTCAATTAAGTTGCAAGTTACTTAAATTCAAACCAAAACATTCAAACATAACCCAATTTGAAATTATAAAAATGACAACCAAAACCATTTTCTACCCTCTTGTTTCCAATTAAAAACATTTGGATCAATCTATTAAAGTGTTGGTTTTAATAATCATCTTAACTATTCAAAATCATCTAATTTGGGTTATTTTCCAAACAGCTAGTACAAATTTGAAATTCCAAAAATCCAATTTACCAACTGATAGATTTTGAGCTAATATTTACCCATGATTTTTCTCTAAATTTTTAAAAAACTAAAACCCTATCCAATGCCTCCTTTTGCTTTTGCTACAAAAAAATAATAATAAAACAAACAAAAAAATACCAAAGGAGAGAGAGGAGCAGCAGCTAAGCCCCCCAGCCCAGCCCACTTCCACCTGGCCCGATACCCCTTCCATCCCTGTCGCTGTCGTCTCCCTCCCGCTGATGTCATTTTCTGTACGAACAGGCACCCCACCGCACGATCATCCTCGACCCCGCTCGATGCCATGCCGTACCCATGCCTCTCCCCCCATATAGCTCACCTTCCCCCTCTGTAACCCTAGGCCGCACCTCTCCCCTCTCCCTAACCCTAGCGTCGCGGCGCCCTCCTCTTCCTCTAACCGATCTCTCTCTGCTCTGTATATTCACTGAACCTGAAACCCCCCACCATGGCCGAATGTTGAGGAGGTTGGCGTGGTCGCTGGAGGCTGTCCCGGGAGCTCCCCACGGCGGGAATGGAGACGCCGTGGATCCTTCTTCCTCCTCGTCTACTCGGTGGGCGTCGAGGAGCCCTACTGCGCCGCCACCGTCCGAGTTTCGCCGCCGTTTGCACCTGCTCCACCAGAGACCAACCTGCCCCGATCGCCCCCAGATCGCCAAGGTGAAGCTCCCGTCCGCCTTCCTCCGCTCGACCTCCTCCCTCTCCCCTCGCACCAACCGCCCCCTCGCACCGCGGCAGCCCGGCGCCTCCCGCAGCGGCCGGCGAGCGCTGCTGCCCCGTTCACTGTCGAGTACAGAGACCGATCGGGTTCAGTTAGCGAACTGAACAAATTCAGTTAGGCCGCAAACCAAAGCACATACCCCCTTGAGGCCCCTCCCTAACACAAAGAAGCCATCAGCCCATTTGGTTCCTGTCCCTTGCACGCAGTGGGAGGTCCCAGGGTCGAATCCCACCTCCCACCAATAAACCCCCTTTTATTTTCATGCATTGTTTTGGTACTGCACAAACCACAGAATCACCAATAAGTCCCTGTACATTCTTTCTAGATCCCTGTTTAATTTTTCTAAGTCCCTAGATGTGATAAAAAATGGCAGATTGCACCCTAAAATTGGAAATTGCATAAATAATTCATTTTAACTCCAAATCCAACATTTTTGATATGTTTTCAATACCAAATTAAATGTTCTATCCAAATATGAAATTTGTTTACTGTTTTGAATATTTTAAATTGGTGCAATATTTGAAAACTTGTCAAATTCACTTAAAATTGCAAAATTCATAACTTGAGCATAAAAATTCCAAATTTCACAAACCAAATATGTTTTCCAATCAATTTTTCATGTACTTTCCAAATATAAATTTTGTTTGCTGTTTTGAATAATTTAAATTGCTGAAAACAACTGTTTCTTATTTATTGCATTTAAAATTGCCAAAATAATAACTTGCTCATTTTAAATCCAATTTCCACAAATGAAATATGTTTTCCATGCAAAATTAACCCACCTTTTCAAATATAAAATTTGTTTCATGTTTTGAATAATTAAAAGTGGTTAAATAATTTAAATCTTATTTAATTCATTTAATATTGTTAAATTCATAACTTGATCAAAACAAATTCTTTTGGGACATATAAAATATGTTTTCCAACCATAAAAGCATAAACTTTTCAAATATGAATCTCACTTAATGTTTTGAACAAATAAAAATTCAAATAAGTTCATGTTTGAATTAAATTCATTTAATTCTTGCTTAAACTTGTTTAATTCATAAATAATTTATTTGAAATCCTTTTTCAACAAGTGAAACATGTATTCCAACTAAAACCTTGTTTTCTTTTCAAATATAAACTTGGTGATCTGTTTTGAACAATTTAACTTGATGAAAACAACACATGCTTGTGTGGCACCTTTAAGAACCCAAAATTCCAAAACTTAATGAATGAATTTCCAAACTTGTTAAGCCTCATTTCCATTTGGTTCTATTGTTGTTATTTTGCTGTTTTCCTCATCCATGCATCATGCTAATCCACTTTCATATAATGATTAGTTGTAAAACAATTAATTCAACCATAATTCATGGGCAGGGCCGGTCCAGAGTTTTTTGGGGCCCGGGGCGAAAATGAAAAGGGGCCCTTAATATAAAATATAATTATAATAAATAACATATGTATATTAAATGTTATGGAGCTTAAATATGTGAAAAATATAGTAAGATTATACGAACTTACAAATATCATGTCAAAAGTTCTTAAAATTTACTTACATGCAACTCTGATGTTGATTGTATATGAGTATAATACTTTTGGCAGCGGCTCTGATAGGGATCGTATCGTCGCCGGTGGCTGATGGCGACAACATGTGTTTTTCTGAACTGATTTATCACACAAGTGTTAGATGTCCCGCCTTTGACAACAATTAGAGAAATTGTCATGGGGTTGGAAATATTGTTAGGAGAAAATAAAGGGGATGCCTCAATTTATTTTAGCGGAAGAAAATGCGTCAATTGTATGACAGAATCTTGGTTCACTCTTATCAGTTTACGACACCCTACTCCATTAAAAAATAATTAGTAACGAGATTTACAGCGTGGAGTGCTTTTGTGGTAACAGCCTCGCACCAGCCCCGCCACACTTAATTACCTCGTTGCCTTTTTTTCTTTGAGTGAAACTCGTTGCCTAGTTTAGGGAATTACAGAACCTCTTTGCTAACTAAAAGAATATAAGGCCCAAGTTTCAGCCCAATAAGAGCAGTTACCTGAGCCTCTCCCACCGTAGTAAGCCAGACCTGGTGAAAAGCTTTGGAAGCTGCCTGTAATGGCACCGCCAGCGACCTGAGCCTCTCCCACCGTAGTAAGCCAGACCTGGTGCGGGGCCCCTCGGTTTTGGGGGCCCGGGGCGGCCGCACCCCCTGCCCCCCCTCAGGGCCGGCCCTGTTCATGGGCTTTCCATATGCAATCCAATTGCATATGGGTCCATTTAATCCTGTTTCTATCTTGTCAACTAGTTTATTTAGATGCAACCATTAACTTGACATGCATCATCTCTGATTGTGCACAATGCCATGATAATGATTGTTTATATTTCTGCCTTGTTTGTTTGCTTCTTCTCGGATACACAACGACGTTGAGACCGACGATCCTTACGACACCCCTTCTAAGGAGTTAGCTCAGTACCAGGCTATTGGGTTTTGCAGGCAAGTTATCACTCACATGAACCATTGTGTTCCTTTCAACATTGGTTACCGATACTTTCCGTTGTCTATTTCTGCTAGCCTTAGTAGTAGTTGTTTCTGTTACGATCCTATCACATGAATCCCTTAACCCTGATATTGCCTCACCTCCATACCTATAACCATTGCTTGTTGCCCGTGTCTTACTAGCATGCTTAGGTTGTTTTGCTCGAGTCTGTTACCCGTTACTTTCTGTTACTATTTCATTATGTTCTGGGGGCTCGATGTTTAATCAATAAATCATGCTAATGATATTGTTAGATAATAAATTTGATGATAAGGCACCGGCAGGAGGCCCTGTGTGGTTTTGAGGCCTGCTAGTGTCGACCCTAATAGGAAAAGGGTCTTGTCTACTGATCCATGATGAGCGCACTAACCGCATGTGGGAAGCGAGTATGGGCGCCCCCCTCAAGTTGACCTGATTCGCATCTCGTCCAAATCGCCTCATTTAGTTCGTGTTTTCCATTTGCCGCATGCATGTTTTTGCGAGCCCAGGCCAGGGTGGAACTTTCGTAGTCGACATATAGGGGGACACGTTCTTAGAGTGCTATGAGGGTCCATTTTCTTCTGGGCTCGATTAGCCGTGCGCCCAAGGTGCTTTGGGCTTGATGCGAAGAATGGTTGGTTGTGTTGAGTGCCCCGCTTGGTGGGGTGATCTCCCATCTGGCGGGTTATTCATACGTGTACGGCCAAATTGGTGCAACCCTGCAGGGATAATCTTCTCGAGAAGCCGTGTTTTCCGCGGTTATGGATTACTTGGTGAAAGTACTGGCTAACAAGTACTCAGGACAACTTAAACATAATGATCAAACATGTTACACCCAATGATTAATAACTTGACTAGTAATAGGTTGATGACACAATAACTTGACTCACCTTTAATACAACTGTGTGAGTTATCCTCGGATTGCTTCTTTGGATAAGGGGCGAGATCCAGGATGGGTTTGTTTGAAGTTATCTTTCAGTTGGTTACAATCCTCGATCTTATCTTCTTTCTGTTAGCCGGAAGTGATAGAATCTCTGTAGTTGGTTAGAGCAGCCATTTGCAGCAACTTTTATATCCCCTCTCTTCCGTTGAACCCAAGGCATCTGTGCTTGGTGTTGACGGGTTACACTTTGGTGAACTGTGAGTCTTGCTTGCCAGTACGTTTATGTACTGACCCCTTTGGGGCTGTGGTTTCCGCAGACCTACGTTTCCGAAGATCTACATGGTGGCTACTACGTGGAGTATGACGAGACTGCTGACGAGTAGATAGCGGACCCGGGCAGGATCCGAGACTTCGTGGATGGGCTCCGTCTGTTTGTTTCCGGCCTCTTAGGCCTATTTGGTTCTTGTCTGTACTCAGACATGTTGAATGCTTCCGCTGTAGTGTAATGATGTATTGTTGGGACATGTGTCCTCTGAATGATTGTATTTGCTATCTCTGCTCTAATGAGAGCTATTTGCAGCTTATTTCAATCTTTTGTGTCGTAGAGATCTGTTGTGATATCAGTTGTTCAACGCCGTTGACGTACCATGTGTGTATGGTTTGAAGTACGTCGACGGAAGTGCCTTTGATCTCTAGTGGATAGTTTACATCGACGATGGAATAGCAGGGCTTGTGTTGTCGCGCATAAGCGCAGGCCTACCAGGAAGCTGGGACGTGGGAGCAGTTATGCCCCATAATCCAAGCATCTGCTATCCAGTTCGTACGGTGAGTATCCCCTAGAAATCAGGGTGCGACAATATTCCTGAGCTGACCATGGCATTACCCCCTTTTGCCATACCTGAAGGAGTCGCCTATGACCAAGCGCAGGGTAACTCGGAACCACCCGGGTGATGATACCCTTAACCCGGGTATTTCATCACCTCCAACTCGGCATACTGGTACTGACCATACCCTTATTTAAACATAAAGATCCTTCTAAAATACTCCCTCGCAAGGTAACCTCACGCCTCGTTTGGTATTTTTCAGTTTCATCCGGTTCTAGCAGCGAATTCCCTGCAGATCTTATGGTGAATCCCAGGTAAAGTTCTTTTCCTAATGTTATACCATACTCTTGCTGTCTTTTTCACGGCTATGTGCTAACTGCGCCCTCATATTTTTCACAGGGCCATGGTCGTTGTTAGTGACCAAGAAGACATGGAAACCGAGGACCCGGGCAAAGAGAAGCCAACTAATGACGTGTTCGCCGCAGCTGGTGATGGACAAGCGCCACCGACAGACCCGGCTGAGCGAGAAGCCGGGTATCCGATAGCCTCGCACGCAAGCGAGAAAGAAGATACTGCCACTTTGGGTGCGAGAGGAGGAGCGGACCCCGACATTCGAATGACCCGGGTGCCATCTCCTGCTAAGAGGAAAACTTTTTCTCCAAGTTTCCGCGACCCCGAGACTTCTAACTCGGGTAACGATAATTTTGACCAGCTGATGAGCGCTCTCCTCACCATGAAAGCTTCAGAGAACAACCTCCTAGAGCGTATGTCTGCAGCGCATCAGGCAATTGACACCGGATATCTCTTGGTACATACCTAGTCCCCAAGTTCCGGGCATAACTTACCGAAGTTGTGCTCGGTACTTCACGCAATACCCGGTTTTCCATGATATCCGACTGACACTTTCGTTCCTTACAGGCGGAAGTGACCCGGTCCGATGAGGTGTTACTCAAGATCGAACAGCTCCTACTTGCTGAGGTAAAACGAAGAGAAGCCCTTGAGGCCAACATGGAAACTTTGAAAAAAGACGTTTCCAAATACAAAACGAAGTACAACACTGCTCAATCCGCGCTGAAGAACTTATCGAACCAGATTACGGATACTTATCGCATCTTGCTAAGTGAGCTTTTTGCCTTCGACTAACTTAATTGCCTCTACTTTATCGTTATGACAATCGGGATAACTGATATACTTTCCTTTTGTTTCAACTGCAGGTGCGAACCTCGCTGCTCCAGAGGACGATGCCATTGCCAAGGTAAAAACATTGAAGATTGTGCTCCGGACCTTTTTTGCTGGCACAAAGCTTATATTGGACGCTGTGAAGTGGCCTTCCGAGGTATACCCGGGTGAAGAGAATCTTGTGCAAGCTTGCTCAACGGTGCCTGGATGGATTGAGATATGGAAGCGCTCGTCCTGCCGGATCGGTATGACCCGGGCCTTGACGCTGGCGAAGGCTTATTTTCCTAAGCTTGACCCGGCAAAGGTAGTATCCGGGTTTCCGGAATTAAAGGCTGATGGCTCCAAGTTTACACCCAAGGACTTCAAGGCCATACAATCCGCAGTACGCCCCTCGGCCACCGCTTTGGCCGATAAGATGGACCTGGACACAATCATGAGCTCATACGATGCTGAAGGAAAAATCATATTGGAAGAGGCACCCCCTCCCTTTGATATGTTGGAAAAATGGGCGACTGATCTGGCCAGGAGAAAAGAAGAAGCTGCAAAGAGAGAGGCCGAGCTAGGATTACGGCCGTCTACCTCTACGCCAGATGTCCCTCCAACTACCCGTCCTGACGCGGAAAGTCCGGGTAATGCTGCTGGAAAGGCTAAGGAGCAGATCCAGGACCAAGACCCGGAGGACCGCTCTCAGGATACCGAGTAGAGCGTTATCTGGTACTTTTGTGTTCTAAAACTAATATGATTTTGATGGTGTGTCTGTGCACCCTTGATATTGGTACCATCACTTGTAACGTACTTTTGGTTCGGAATATACTTGTGCCTCTCCCGGCTTTTGATAGTCTTGACACTTGTCTTATTCTTTAAACTTATTCTCGATACCCAACTATTTGTTGATTCCCTTTGCGAGACTCGGTTTTCCGAGCATCACGGGTTTTGATAAGTGGATTTTTCTTTAAGTCCCCAAGATTCGGAAGCTAGGGTCTCTCGAGCTTCAATAGCTAAACAGTTTGTTTCTGTTTCGAAGTCCCCAGTCCCCATGACCCAAAGTACGAGCCAGGGGGGTGCGGCCTTTCTCAGAGGACAAATTGCTCTTTACCAAGCCGAAAACCAATAGCCGTTTGCGTAAATACTGAAGTCATGCTTAATATTCGTTGAGTTTCCGGCTATTAGCCTTGTACTCTGCATAGACTTGTGGTTTAGATGACCCTTTTGATTATCTTGTACTGTAAGCCGGCTTTCGCGTGGATACCATGCTGTTACATCTATACGAAAAACAGGGTCAAGCAAATCCCATTGGGCTGCGTGGTTGATTGTAATCGTAAGCGGACAGATCATGCCACTTTAGTGCGAGTCACATCGAGCTTAAGTAAGAATAACCAAGAAATTTGGCTCCTTCGTCCGGTTATAAGATTGCAACCGTACTCGTTTTGCGAGTAATCGGCCCTCATAACTCATAGGCATCAAGGCCGGGTATTTGGGTTCGTGTCTGCTATTTAAGCAGCTTAGCCCCCAAAGACCTATGTATGTGCAATGTATTTTGATGATACTGATGTATTGATAATAACAAGTACCACTTACCTGTAATCGAAGCAAAGACCATGACAATACTTGAAAACCATATCTTTTTATTGATACGATAAAGTTTGGGTCAGCAAGCCGCCTCATTAAAAACCTTCCAGTCCCCTTAGGTACCCTGGGTAGGAAAAGAGCGCGTCTGAAACCTGCTGCCCGTTACACTGTCTAGCTCTTTTCGACAATCGGTCCCGGGCTGGCGCGACCGACGCACATTCTCCACTTGTTAGACCCTTTCATGACGAGTGCCGAGTTTGCTAGCCAATCCGGCTGTGTCGTTATCGCAGCGCTGCTAGCCGTAGATGACGGTGTGATTTCCTCTTCTATGCCGGACAATTTGGAGGGATCGTTCCTGATGAAAGCCACCATCTTAGCGTCTTGCTCTGCCCTGGGTTTTGCTTTTTCTTCCTCAGAGCTCGGCCTTTTTGAAGTTGCCGTTTCCTCCAGGTCCGCTTGAGATCGGTAATGCCTGAGTTCCTCTTTCCTACAGGCTTGCTCAGCCATTGCTGCATCTCCTTCATCGCACTCAGCCGCTATATCTCGATTTCCATGTATGGTAATGGTCTTCTTAGGACCCGGAATTTTCAGCTGTAGATACACATAGCACGGCCTTGCCATGAATTTGGCATAAGCCGGTCTTCCAAACAATGCGTGATAAGGACTGCGCAACTTAACCACCTCAAAAGTAAGCCACTCAACTCGATAATTGTCCTTTGATTCCCCAAAAGCTACCTCCAACGCAATTTTTCCTTCAGGACACGCTGAATGACCCGACACTATCCCGTGAAAAACTGTCGTACTTTTTTGTAGCTGAGATTCCTTTAGACCCATGCGCAGGAAAGTTTCCCAGTACAGGATATTGATGCTGCTCCCTCCATCGATCAAGACTTTTTTCAGCTCGTACCCATTGACCTGTGGTGCCACTACCAATGCTAAGACTCCCGGGTGATCCACTCTATCCGGGTGATCCCTCCTGCTCCATGTTACCTCCTGTTCTGACCATCTCAAATACCTCGGAACAGCAGAAGAAACTGAGTTAACCGCCTGCTTTAGCATCTTTTTGTCCTTGTTAGAGCCTCCCGTAGTATGCACATGATACTGACCCAACTGTTTGGGGTTAGCCTGGAAACCTCCCGCCCCCCCTTGATTGTTGCCCGGATTTCCTGCTGCCGGGTTACCGGCTGGGGGTGGACCGTTGCCCAGATTTCCTGCTGGACCCGGGCCTCCTCCCCGACCCGCACCTCGCATGGCTCTGTTTACTTCCTCGTTCTTCCATCTCTGTAAGTTGGCGCATTGCTCCAAGGAGTGATTAGCCGGCTTGCCGTTCCTGCTGTGCTTCGGCCACGCCATCCTGAATATGTCCCAACTGTTGCCTGGCCTCGGAGGTCCCTGATAGTGTCCTCCATTATGATTTCCGGTATTAAAGTTCCCTTTAGATCTGGGTCTCGAAGACCCGGCTTCAGTATTAGCTACAAAATCGGAACCTCCTTCAAATGGGCGTTTGTTCTGACTATTTTTGTTATTACTCGGTGCCGACCCATTGCCGGTTCTTCCACTATTACTGGTATTCGCCTTCGCTTTCTTGTCATCAACTTCCTCTTCTGTAGTGTCTGTTGCGGCGTGTTTGTTGCACGCATCCATTAATTCTCCCATCGTAACCTCCGATGCATTCCTACTGGAATTCATGCGAGTTAACTTTTGTACTAAAGGAATATACTTGCATGTTTTTGCCATAGCTTGTAGCGCATCTTTGGGCTGAATATCTGTGGATGAGTGAAGTATCTCCATAACCCGGCGTACCCAACTGCGTGCTGATTCTCCCTTCTTCTGAACGCATCGCTCTAAATCATCAATAGTGAATAGCTTCCTGCACGTTCCATGAAAGTGCTTGACGAACGCGGTCTTCAGTTCTTCCTAGGACTTGATCGATTTTTCTGGCAGGTTGGTGAACCATAACTTTGCTGCCCCTTCTGACATCATCAAGTACATGAACTTGGCTTGAAGATTCTCGGACGCGTTGCGGATTGACATTGCCATCTCATAACTACTCAACCATGTTTCCGGATCCATGGTCGGTTCATAATTCACTACTTTTCCCGGCTCTTTGAATTTTTCCGGGTAAGGTTCAGCTCTGATGTCGTCCGAGAGACACTTGGGCCCTGCGAGGATGTTTGAGGCTAGCCTTACTCGGGAAGCGTGCGATCCAGCCGGGGGCGCAGCGGGGCGCGGTGCTGCAGGCAACCCATGTGCAGCAGACCCGGCCCCGGCTCTCCGAGCCCTAGAGCTATCCACAACGGCCTGCGGCACCGATGCTGCCGGAACACGGGGAGGAGGCGGCATTTGCTGCTGCTCTTCCCTCCGCCGCGCCGAGTTTGCTTGAATATTCCCTTGTTGTTGACTGGCGTATGGCGTCCCATGCATCCCGCTTCTGTGGTCCGGGTAATTGGCTTGCTGCGCCACTGCAGTGTGCAGTAGATCGATCGCTTGCCGGGTCCTTTCTGCATGGGGTGATTCTCCTACCGGGATCTGGTTCAATGCAAGCGTTGCTGCATACACGTTGTCCATGGGATTGTTGTAGTGGCCTGCTGGTGTGCGAAACCGTGACGGTGGCTGTGGTGGCAACTCGTTGCCGGTTATGACTCTGGTTCGTGGTGGGGGTAACCCGGCCTGCACGTTTGCCGCGTGGGCTTCCCCTGTTGTCGGCTGAGGCGCAGTTCCCTGGTTCACCGCTGGGATCGGTTGGTCCTGAGGCGTAATAAACAAAGCTGCCGGGTTAATGACCCCACCCGTGGCCGGTAGTCTAGTTTGATGTCTCTGGTGTACTCTAGATGTTTCCTCTCGGAGCCGGGTTTCCAATGCATCCAGGTCGCGTTGACGCGTAGCCATCCCTTGTTTCTCCGCCTCCACTTGCCTTCTTTGCTGTTCCAACGCGCGGCGGGCCACATCCAGGTCCCTGACACGTTCAGCTGCATTTTCTGGAGTAATAACCGTAGCAAGGACCGTGGGGTCTAGGATCAGATTATTGTCGAACAAGGCCGGGTGGCGCGGGTTTGAAGGACCCGCCCCCGGTGTCCGGTTTCCCAGGAATCCGAACGTATTCGCGTGCAACTCCTCATCCGCCGCACGGCTAGTCACTGATGCCGACTCTCCATCGACCCGGGCCGGGTCCGGGTTTCCGTTAGCTGCGTCCTGCCGCTGCGCCAATGCCTGGGCCGCCCCGACCGGAGCCGTGGTCACGTTTCCTTGATTAAGGTTGGTTGCGGGAGCCGTGTAGACCGCTGCTCGGCGTATTACGCTTGTTGTGAGTTCATGCTGTTCTTCTCCGCTGTTATCTTTTCCGTACCGATCTTCCAGCAAGTCCCGGATAGATTCAGTATCATCCTTTCCACCGTCCGGGTCACGCGGGGCCCATGTCGGCTCCTCCGGCTGTTCCCACTGCGCGATGGATTCTTCTATCTGGTCTGTTGCTCCAACTGATTCTTCTCTATCTGACTGGGCGTAAGTAGCCTCCCCTGACACAGAATCAGATCCAACATCGTCAGGAGCCGAGCCAGAGGTACATACCATACCGATGAAGACGCTGATCCGGACGATTGTCACGACAGATTCGGATTCGAGGCGATCCGACTCTGGCCCCCAGCCGGAGTCGTCCACCATCTTCTCTCCTTTGTGGTCGTCGTAGATCTCTCCGACGACGAGGTTCCTCATGCTTTTCCGAGCTTCTCCCGTGATGTAAACACCTTTGGACGCAGGCCCCACGGTGGGCGCCAACTGTCGTGGGATGATCACGGCAGATGTTACCAGGGGTAACTGATCTTGGGGCAAGTCGACACAGGCGTTTGGGAGAGGGTTTAGCTCAGAGGAAAACATGATGGAATTCAATCTGGTAGCCGGCGATGAAGTCGCTGAGTCTCCGATCTCGCTTTATTAACTCAATCTTTTTGTGTACAATGGATACTCGATATTCGGCGATATGATTACTACTTGGATCTCTGCAAAGCTAAGCATAGGGCCGGTTTATAAAGCACCCGTCCCCCTACCTGGCTTGCCCTCCAAGGCGCAGCTTGAGTCCTACCCGAACACCGCTTACAAACCCTAGCTTTCCTTACTGCAACCCACAATCCGGGTTACAAGGCCTATAAACCTTGGGCCTTCTAGAAGTTTCTTTATCCTTAGCCGGATCCTGCGCAGCGTCCTTTGGGCCGGGTTACACCTTGGAGTTGGCCTACCGGGTTATCATCCCCCCATCAGAACAAGCCTTGGAGAGATCAGCCATATACCAGCAGGATCTGAGGAGATATCATAGCCGGAGAGTCAAAACCCGGGTCTTCTAGGAAGGAGACCTGGTTCTGCGCCTAGTACAGTCAAAGGAAGGAAAACACAAGTTATCCCCACCATGGGAGGGACCGTTCATCATAAGCCGGAATCTGCACAATGGATCATATTACTTGGGAGATGCAAGGGAAGAGTCGGCCACGGTTAATGACACCGCTCACACCACTTCATCTATGCAAGAGAGAGAAAGACCTTGAAACGTAGCTTAGCTACGTCCCTACTATTCCTAGTTTAGACTAGATTTACACGTGGAATTACACGATGTAACAGGCAGCAGGTTTCAGACACACTCTTTTCCTATCCAGGGTACCTAAGGGGACTGGAGGGTTTTTAATGAGGCGGCTTGCTGACCTAACTTTTCTCATATCAATAAAGAGATGGTCAAACAATATATTGTTTCCTTTTTATGTGTTTTTTATCAAGTTTGTTATCTCTGTTGTGCTTTTATTTTTTCTTCCAGGTAAGTATTATTTATTGTTCTTAGTACATTAGTTTCCTTAGTAAATTGCATATATTTAGGTCTTGGGGGTCTGGTTGCTTGAATAGCACAGTTACAAACTCAAAGACCCGGCCATGATGCCTATGAGTTATAAGGGCCGATTACTTGCAAACAAGTACGGCTGCAAGCTTATAACCGGACAAAGGAGCCAAACTTTCTTGACTTTTTTTACTTAACCTCGATGTGACTCGCACTAAAGTGGCATGATTCGCTAGCGTATGATTACAATCAGTCATGATGCCCAATGAGACTTGCCTGACCCTGTCTTCATACAGCTGTAGCAACATGATTATCCATGCGAAAGACGGCTTACAGTACAAGAGAGTCAAAAGGGTCATCTAAACCACAAGTTATGCAGAGTACAAGGTTAATAACCGGAAACTCAAAGTTTATTAAGCATAACTTCCAAACCTATGTGAAACGGCTCTAGGTTTTGGGCTTAGCAGGTAACAATTTGTTCCTTTTGAAACCCCCAACAACCCAGACTCGGAATTTCGGGCCTTGGGGACTCGGGAATTTGAAAATAGAAACAAATTATCTAGCTATTCAGCTCAACAACCCAAAAATCCGAGTCTTGGGGACTTAGAAAAAAGTCCACCAGTCAAAACCCACGAGACCCGGAAACCGAGTCTCACAATAGGAACCATAGTAGAAAGTCAGAAAATCAAGGAAGGAAAAGCTCAAAGTCAAGGAATATCAAATTCAAGCAAAAGGCCAGAAGGGCCACGAAATATATTAAGGCATTAAAGTGTATTACAAGCCACGATAGTAGTATCATAAAGCGCACAGGCGCGCTATCAAAAGAATAATTGTTTTAAAGGCCCATTGGCCGGATAAAGTGCATGAGACGGTTGCCGATAAAAATCTCACTCGGCATCTTGGGCCGTGTCATCCATCTTGCCCTTGCCCTTGGCAGCCGGGTCTTGCTCCTTGCCTTGTTCTTCAGCATTCTTGGTGGCGGCAGCACCCGGGTCAGCGGTAGTGCCGGCCCGTGCGGGAGGAGGGACGACTGGCGTGGAGGTAGCAGGCGCAGAATCGGCCTCAGCCTTCTTCTTCGCGGCTTCTTCCCTCGCCTGAGCAGCCTCCGCCTTCCATCGAGCCAGCATATCGTATGGCTTGGGAATGTCCGACTTAATCGCCTTGTCATCAGCATCATATGCTGGGGTAATTGCACTGACATCCAAACCATCGGCAATTACGCTGGCCGAGTGACGAACCTCCTTCTGGATGGCCTTGAAATTCTTCACTGAGAACTTGGACCCGTCGTGGTTGAACTCTGGAAACCCGCCCACAAGCTTGGCCGGCTCAAGTTTTGGGAAATATGCCTTAGCCAGCGCAAGCCCCCGGGTCACTCCAACCCGGCAGGACGAGCGTTTCCAGTGCTCAATCCACTCGGGGATAGTGGAGCACGCGTCAAGCAGCATCTTCAGGTTGCCATGCCCGACACCCGGCCACTTCAGCTCCTGAAGTATCCATTTGGTTCCGGCACAGAGCTGCCGGATCGTGCTCTTGATGGTTTTCAGCTTTGCGATATCATCTTCATCCGGAGTTACATCATCCGGACCTGCAGAAAATAGAAAAAAAAGCAGTGAGTAAGGAAATCCGACTATTTATCAGAATAAGAATCCGGGTTATAATTATTAAGTTAGGAATAGTACCAGTCAAAGCACGATATGTGTCGGCAATCTGAACAGAAAGTTTGGTCAGTTCATCTTCTGCTGCATGAGCCCTCTTTCTATATTTCCTTGTGATTTTCCCTGCCCTCTTGGCATCAGCGTCAGCCGACTCACGCAGAGTCGCCTCCTTCTCGAGGAGTTTGGTGGCTTTCGCCAATGCCTTCTCCGAGTGGGTCACGAAGGCCTGTGGGGAAACACAAGGAAGGGTGAGCCGGATAAAAATCATGCTATCAGTCGGATATACTGCGAAGTTCCAAGCAAATTATCAATAAGTTCACTTGGAACTTGGGGACTAGACAAGGATACAGACAATATTATTCGGATTTACCTCATGTTTGGCTATCAAAGCTTCTAGGACATTTTCTTCGTCAGCCCTCAAGGTGTGCAGGGCGTCAAGCATTTGGGAAAAAGTCATGTCCTCGGGCCTGATACCGGAAGAGCCGGCGGCCTGATCACCCGGGGGGCGAACCTTCTCCGACTTTGGGGTGGAGACCCGGGTTGTCTGGGTGTCCGGATTGGGAGAGCCCATCCTTGTGTCCAGGATCTCGATGTCGTCGTCCTCGGCCTCTTCAGATGGCTTGGGAGACCCGGCTTCCTGCCGGTCCGGGTCAGCCAGGGGGCCTTGTTCCTGATTCTCTTCACCACCACCGCCAGTCGCGGCGTCCATATCGTCAACCGGCCCTTCAGTCTCCCGGTTGTCTGTGTCCATGTTATCCGGGTCACTAATCGTGACCTGGGCGCTGAGGAAAGAAAAGAGAAGTGATTAGCAACAAAAATTGATGGCTATCAAAAGGACTAGTGTATTGCTTCGCCGGAAACATAACTTACCCGGCATTCACCACGAAATCTGCAGGAAGTGAGCTGCTAGATGCGGACGAGGCTGTCACAGAATCCGAGAGTGAGACCCGGAGCTGTCCGGCTAATGGATGATTGGGGGAAGGGTGTTTTCGAGGTGAGTTGATGGGATGAGATGGAGAAATACCAGTACGACGAGCCGGGGACGTAGGAATACCCGGGTTGAGGGGATCCTCGCCCGGGGAATTCCGGGTTACTCTGCGCTTGGTTGGAGGCGGATCCTTCAAGTGTGGTGAATTTGATAACTATCGGTTAAGCTCGCGCATATTATCAAAAGAGTAGGGTTTGGAGGACATGGAAGAGTAGGGAACCTTGAAGACGACCCCGCGGGTTTTCCTCTTGGTCCCGACCTCGACTTCCGGCTCAATCTCGCTTTTGTCGCTCTCAGTTTCTTCCAGGTTTCCCTGGTCGTCCTTGTCAACCTTATCATCCATCCCTGAAAGGCGCAAGCATATAGTTGGAAAAAGAGAAAAAATGGGAAAGCAAAGTGATAGAGGTTGAGGTGATTGGAATCCGGGTGATACCTTTGTCAGTGTCGGCCGGTTCTTCTTCTTCTTCCTCCGGGTTCCCGGAGTTGGGAGGAGTCTCAATGTTCCAGAAAGCATTGTCGGCCTGAGATAAAAGCATAAAAATGAGAGTTAGTAGTTGTATCAAGTCAAAGTACGGGAATAAGTGGATATGTATCGGATTTTACCGCTGGAGCCGGGTTGTCCCGGGTGAACGGCGCTAACCCGGCTATATTCTTGATCACCTCCAGCTTCTCAGTCAGGAAGCCCTTGATGGTCTTGTTGGTATCACCGGCCGGATAATTTTTCGAGGAATAGCAGAGCGCGTCCGTCACGTGTCCCGAGTATTCGCACATTAGCTTTGAGCGAATAGAGTTGGGCTGGATCCGGAAATCTACCCAAGTCTTAACCAAGTTGAGCCCAGCGAGACCGTGGGCGAAAAGGACGGCTATTTTGGCCAGGTGGGGATGGATGGTTTCCCTGTCCGACTCAGGGGGAAAGGCATTAAAAGTATCGGAAAGATCTAAGAGACCCTCCGAGTAACCCGGCAGTTTCCTTTCGCCGGGTGGGGAGGTATCCCGACAATAAAAGAAGGATAGCTGCCAATGCTTAACATGTGAGTTTAGGTTTAGAGTCGGCATGGGAGAATTTTTGTGGCGCTGGATAGAAACCCCGCCGCAGGCCAAAAGGGCCCCGTCACCGCTTTCGCGGCACGGTTTGCATTGGAAAAGCTCGATGAATAAAGCCAGATTTGGCGGGATGCACAAGTAAGACTCGCAGAGGACTATAAAGTGGGTTATATTCAACATAGAGTTAGGCCCTATGTCGAATACCCGGAGGCCATAGTGGCTGAGGACCTCACGGAAAAAAGAGTGACCCGGAGGGCGAAACCCCCGGATCACGTGCTCGACAAAGCATATTACCTCGTCGGGATTGGGGGTAGGCCGGGTCTCGTCGCCCGGAAACCTCCAATGAATCTCCTTTTGAGGAGGGAGGATGCCTGACTCGGCCAGTTCTTCCAGTTTGGCCTGGGTCACGGAAGACCGCGCCCAATTGGAAGATATGGACTGGGTCGTCCTTGTTTTTGCCGGCTGCTTCCCTTTGTTCCTAGGAGCCATTGGTTCGGTCTGCAAAATACAAAGCAAAGTGCACGAAACATTAAGACTCGGGAATCATGAGCTATCCGAGTATTCACAAGTAGTATCAGTAAGAGGCATGGAAACTATGAATTGTCCGAGTATCTCTAGACAGAATGAAAATTACAAACTATCCGGGTATTGACGAGCAGTACAAAAATTATGGAATATCTACGTATCGGCAAGCAGTTATGAAAAAAGGTTGATTGCCTATGTGTCTAGTGCAAGTAAAAGAACCGAAAGTGGTGGATTTTCCGGGTATCAAGAGCAGCCGCGGAAGTTTGGGTGAACTGCATCTAGATTGGAAAATTTGTGGATGATTTCGTCGAGAAATTAACGACTACAAGCGATAGGGGAGTGATATGTGGTCATCTGTTAAGCGATTGAACAAGCCAGGATGGAGCTATGCGACCTAATCCGGCGTGAAACAAGAAATGGCCCGCGGGCGGACCTAGATCTAATCTAGGTCAAACGGAGAAATTAAAAGCTAAATCAATGGGAGCAAGGAGCTTACCGGTGTGGGTTGGAGAAGGGCGCGACGGCGGCAGATGGCGCAGTCGTGATGTCCCCTCGCGACTCCCGGCGGGCAGCTCAAGGGCGCGGCGGCGGAAACTGGCGGCGGCGTGGGGCGAACCGTGGATGAGCGCAGCTGACGGCGGCTCGGCTCCGGCGGCGCGCTCGAGGTCTCCGTGGCGGCGCTGCGGAAATCCGAGCGAGGTGGTGCCGGTGAGGAAGAAGAAGGTGGAAGGAATGAACCGTTGGGGTTAGGTCACCCCCTAGGTGCCTATTTATAGGTACGGGTGGAGAAACCTAGGCCAACGAGGGGGAACCAAAAATTTCGGGATAAGGGATACCCGTCCTGATATTGTGGGATACGCGTTAAGTGCTGGACGAGATATCCGGAATGGATAGGAAGTAAATCTCTTCCGCGATATCTGGACCAATTAACGAGTGAAATAAGCCGGATCTTTGGTATTCTCATCGGGGCATTGACCCGGAAAACTAAAAGATGGATTCAGAGGAAACCGGGTTATTATATGGACCACCGATGGAGTTAGGCCTAGCTGTTTATTAAAGCAATTTAACCCGGCCTCTATAAATTTGTATGTTTGTTATTTTTGCAGGGAATAGCATGCGCTTCAAGGAGGATTCCATGAAGCCCAAACTATTCTGGGGACTACTGATGGAGGGATGATAACCCGGTAGGCTAACGCCAAGGAGTAACTCGGCCCAAAGGACGCTGCGCAAGACTCGGCCAAGGAATAAAGGGCTTCTAGAAGGCCCCGGAGTGTAGGCCTCGTAACCCGGATTGTGGGTTCCGATAAGGAAGTTTAGGGTTTTGTAAGTAGTGTCCGGGTAGGATTCCGAGTACGCCTTGGATAGCAAGCCAGGGGATCCGGGGATTATATAAGCCGGCCCCTAGGGTTAGATCGAACGAGTTCACAAGATACACAAGTTTCCGAGATAGAGATTGCGAGATATCGAGTATCCATTGTAACACGAGTATTGAGATAGTATATTCAGATCGTAGACTCGGCTACTTGATTGTCGGCTACCAGATCACATATCACCATGGTTTCCCTTGAGCTAAACCCTCTCCCAAACACCAGAGTCGATTTGCCCCAAGACAAGTTACCCCTGGTAACGTATGCCGTGATTATCCCACGACAGGATCACTTGATCATCTTGATCATTTGGGTCCCCATCTTGACCAACTTGGCCTTGATCATCATCATCATCATCAACAACAACAATATCTTCTACACTTGCATCAACTTGAGAACAGGATGAAGAGGATGGTTGATCTTGGCCTTGACCTTGACTTGCATTAGTGAGAGGAGTGGGTACGACTTGCGAAGTCACTTGGTCAATGAGAGGAGGGTCTTGAACGTGTTCTTGGTTAGGTGTAACATTTGGCTCCTTGGATTGATCTTCTATTGTAGAGGAGGGATCCACTTGAGTAGAGCATAGTCCTTCTCGAGTCGCCATAAGGTGTCCCTCAATGGGGCGGAAAATCCCACACCCATCCTTCCTATGGCTTCTTGAGGTATTTCAACATCTACATTAGAAACATGAAATTGCGCCACTTGGGAGCCATCATTTTCCTTGAAAGCCACACTACAAGATTCTATGACAATCCGTGAGGCTTTGTCAAAGACTCTATAAGTGTGGGATTCGGCACCGTAACCAACAAATATACCCTCAATAGTTTTGGATTGAAATTTAGACAACCTAACACCCTTGATCAAATAAAAGCACTTACAACCAAATACACGGAAGTAGGAGACGTTGCGCTTGTTGCCGGTGGCCTCGGCCCATAAATATTGGGGAGAAGAGTACTCCGCCAACATGGTCCTTGCCATATCCAAGAGGGTGCGATTCTTTCTTTCGGCAACACCATTTTGTTGAGGAGTGTAAGTGGCGGAGTATTTATGACGAATGCCTTCTTCACTAAGGAATTCATTCAAAGTGTAGTTCTTGAACTCCGAACCATTATCACTCCTAATAGCCATGATTTGCACATTGTGTTGACGTTGCACTTCGTTGGAGAAATCGATGATGGTTTGTTGAGTTTCACTCTTGCACTTGTAGCAATAAACCCAAGTGTATCTTGAATAATCATCGACAATCACCAAGCAATACTTCTTTCCACCAAGACTTGCCTCGGGCACGACTCCAAAGAGATCAACATGGAGAAGCTCCAAGATCCTCTTTGATGAGATAATAGTCTTGGCCTTGTGCACCTTGTCATGCATCTTTCCTTCAGCACACGACCTACAAATGCGATCCTTTGCAAAGGAAACATTTTCTTTTAGTCCGACAATAAGGCCACCTTTGTGAAGACTTTGCAAAGTTCTCATGTTGACATGGGATAGGCGGCGATGCCACAACCATCCCAAGTCTGCCTTTCCGAAGAGACACATTGCTTGAGTGTTGGTAGACTTTGAAAAGTCCACCACAAACAACTCATTTTCAACATGTCCCACGTAAGCGACGTCAAGAGTCTTGCTCCTCAAAAGGACCACAATATCAACATCAAAAAAGACGGAGAAACCCATCTTTCCAAGAGAGCGGATGGAAAGTAAATTGTAACCAAGGGATTCGACAAGCATGACGTTCACGACAGTGATATCGGGAGCGACCACAACCTTGCCGAATCCGGATACCTTAGACAAGGACGAGTCTCCATAAGTGACGGTTGCTTGTATGTCATTTGGGCACAACTCCGTCACAAGTTCTTTGCTTCCGGTCATATGGCTAGTGCATCCACTATCAATTATCCATTTAGTCCCACTAGAAGCATAGTCCTGCAAGAGATCATTGACTAGAGTTAGGACCCGAGGAGGGCCCCTTCATGTTAGCAACAAGGGTCTTTGGAACCCAAATAGTATAGTCAACGAAACCCTCAATAGGACCAACATATGTAGCTTGCACAACACCATAATAATCAACATATAAGAAATGGTGTGGATTGTTAGTTCCCGCGGAGGTGCTACGAGTAGTGTTGTCCCTCATGACACTACTACTCGAGGCAATGTTGTTTGCTTGAGCGGGTGTACTAAGAGTAGTGTTGTCCCTAATGACAATACCACTCGAAGCACCATTGTTGGTCTTCTTCTTGCTCTTCTTCTTCTTGTTCTTCTTCTTGGCTACATAGCCTAGACCTTGCTTGCCCACTTGTTGCCTTGGAGCACTCAATTGTGGTCTAGCAATGACCACATTAGAGTTAGGGGCAACCACTTGTGGGGAAGGGGTCGCAACCTTCTCAACTTGAGGGCTTTTACCCTTGAGCCTTGCTAGCTCATCCTTCAACCTAGAATTTTCCTCAATAATATTTGCATGATCACAAGAAGAAGTAGAGGTTCTAGGATTGTTAGTTTGATTAAGTTGAGTTTGAAGTTGTTCATGCAACTCTTTGAGGGATGAGTGTTGGCTTTCCAAAGCTTTGTGAGCCTCGGTTAGCTTTTCAAACTCCTCGGTTAGTTTACCATGACCAACCCCAAACTCGACCTTATCCTTTTTAGCCTTTTTATATTTAGCAATAGCAAGATCACGTTCCTTAGTGATGTTTGAGACAAGTTCATTATGAGTTAATTCAATATATTCAAGTTCATCCTCTAGAGAAACTCTACCATCATGCTCTTCCTCAAGAGTCATAGAGAGATATGCAATTTCATCCGCATCCCTTCTCTCAACCTCACCTTTCTTCTCAAGAGAATCTTGGGCCTCTCCCAATTGCCTCATGAGATACTCAACGTACTTCTTGGTCTCCCCTTGCATGTTAGACATAAAACAGTCCAAGGAGACCCTTTCTTCTTCTTCTCTAAGACTAGCAAGATGTTCTAGTTCACTAGGGGTATTAGAGTTGGGGAAAGGTGATACCTCTATGGCCTTAGCCATGAAGCACTTGGAATTACGTTGAGGAAGATCGCCATTGGGGGATTCAAAGAGTGATGAAGATGATGGAGTAGAAGAAATAGCTAGAGCGGCCACTTCACTTGTGGTTTCTTCTTATTCATCACTCCCGGAATCATACTCCTCTTGAGTCAAGAGCACAAACTTGGTGGGATACTTCTTGTTGAATGGCTTCTTCTTGAAATGAGGTTTCTTGTACTCAACCTTGGACTTGTCCTTGCGAATGAGCTTGCCACTATGGAGCTATCTATTCTCATAAGTGCACTCCGCAATGAAGTGATGCTTATCTTGACAATTGAAGCAAGACCTCACTTTTTGAGCCCCATCATTGCCATAGCGAGACCTTGTCTTCTCCTCAAAAAATCTCTTGCCCTTGGGAGGATTGCTCCAAAACTTTTGCACGGTGAGAGCAATGAGATCCTTTAGAACGGGATCACAGTCTTGTTCCTTCAAAGGAGGCAACGCCTCTTCTCCTTCTTCTTCATTCTCAACCTCTCTTGACAACATCTTGTCCTTCAAAGCAACGGATCTCCTTGGTGCATTCCAATGGCCCTAGCACGGTTGTCAAGAACATTCTTGGTTTGCACTTTGAAGGAACACATTCCTTGCATCACTTGAGTTGAGGTCATGGAGGAGAAATCATGTCTCCCTTGAATGCTCTTCATGTCCGCGCCCTCAAATGGCATTATGGCAATCATGTACTTCCTCTTGATCCATGCATCATCAATGTACTTGGCACCAACATTTGAGAAGGCGGTGGCAAGAGTCTTGAGTCTCCGGTACATGTCCACATGATCCTCTCCATCATGCATATAGAAACCTTCGGCCTCATTGGTCAAGGTATCCTATCTATTCCTTTGCATGCTCTCATTGCTTACAAACATGACAACAAGAGCGTCCCATGTTTCCTTGGCGGTGGAATATTGTTGAAGATGCGGCATGTGGTTAGGACCCACGGCTTGTTGAAGAATGGACAAGGCAGTGTAGTTGAGTTGGCAATCTACGGCTTCTCTTCTTGTTAAGTTATTGGGATCAAATGGCTTGTATCCATCACGAGTGATCCTCCAAAGATCTATACAAAAAGATTTCAAGTGAGTCTCCATGTAATATTGCCATTCACGAAAAGAAAAGGCATCAATTTTAGGTGGATCTCCTCTAGGGATTATATGAGGATAAGGGACGGGTGGATCGGGAGAATAACTTCCGGGAACGGCATGAAATTCTCCGCTTCCTTACGTACCCGACTTAGTGGAGTGTTCGGCGGAAGCATTTTTATGTGGATCACCATCTACCCCTTTCTTGGCGCCCTCCGGAGGAATTTCCGGAAGAGAGGATTCGACAACCTCCGGTCCTTTGGCTTTGAGGAGTTGTGCCATGAGTTGACGCAACTCATCAAATTTGGTGTCTATGGATGAGGTCAATGAAGTTCTCAAAGCATTGAGATCATCCATGGTCACCTTTCCAACGGACGTTTCGGTATCCAAATCTTCTCCCATACTAAAACTCTTAGGCGGTTAAGCCCGATACAAGAGCCGAGGCTCTGATACCAATTGAAAGTAAAGTATGGGCACCTAGAGGGGGGTGAATAGGTGCTACGACCAATTTTAATTTTTAACAAGGTTTAGGCTTGACACAAAGGTAAATTCTCTAGATAGTGCAACTAATGGTGAATTTACCTATATGGCAAGGCAATCAATTAATGCAACTAGGAAAACACTTAATACAACAAGTACTACAATAAATGCTACAAGTACGAGTAAGTAAAGAGTGAGGAACGAGGTAACCGATGGAAGCACACGGAGACACAATGTATTCCTGAGTTCCTCCTTGTTAATGGAGTACGTCTCGTTGGAGGGTTGTGAGCTCGCCATGAAGGCCTACTCAACGCCACAAAGGCCTCATCCTATTCTCCGATGAACTTCCGCCACAAAGGCCTAGTTCACCTTCCACTATTGAGCCCCTTTGAGTCGGGGATCAAATCCTTTACATACAATCTTGGGGCACACACCCACAACTTAATTGGGGGCTCCCAACTATCACAAATCAACAAGAGTAGCAATAAGCCTAGGTTCTTCACAAGAGGAAACCCTAGGCTAAGATCCCTCAAGCTAATGAGGGGGAAATGGAAAACCGGTTGGTGAAGATGTAGATCCAGGGCTTCTCCTTCAATCCTCAAAGATTCAACAAGTTTGGGTGGAGGAGGAGGGAGATCTAGCTTGGTGGGTGAGATCAATCAATGGAGTCTTCAATGCCGGAGGAGCTAACCCTTGGGGAAGAAAGAGAGGGCCTATTTATAGCCCTCACTTAAAACTAGCCGTTTTTCTCCCCATTTGCGACCAGGCCGGAATAGCCCGGAATAATTCCGGAGCAATCCGGATTCCAACAGAGATTTTTGCGTTGCGGTCGGAATGATTCCGGGCAGCTCCGGAATGGCCCGGAATAATTCCGGATGGCAACAAAACATTTTGCCGTTGAGGCCGGAATGGGCCGGAATAATTCCGGCACCCGGAATCACCCGGAATATTCCGGATTGCCACAGAGCAATTTCCCGTTGTGGCCGGAATGATTCCGGACATCCGGAATCACCCGGAATAATTCCGGGCTTCACTTGGAAATGCTTTTTCTGGCCAGAAAAAATCCGTTTGATCATTGATTTCTTCACCATTTCTTCGATACCGTATGTGAGCTGATTTAAGACCAAAACCTTTGACAGAATAGCACATACGGTTAGTAACTTCTTTATGTTGTTAACAAACACACAAAACATAGAGATATCGAAATTGCACTTTCACAATGTTTGCCAAAGATTCGCGCCCAAGACACACGCCCCTGCCACGGAACTACACATGATCCCAATCGCCTGGCCCTTTGCACAATGGGGCTAGATATGGTGGGGCCACTGCGCAAGTCGACACCCGGAGGATATACGCACTTGCTCGTAGCAGTCGACAAATTCACGAAGTGGATCGGGGCTATGCTAGTCACCTCGGCCAGCGCCCAATGCGCCGTGAAATTCCTCAACTCCATTGTGTGTAGGTTTGGCATACCGCACAATATCATCACCGACAACGGCAGCATCTTCACAGCAAAGGAAACACAAGAATTCTGTGAACAGAAAGGAATCACCCTCAACTTCAACTCAGTGGCTCACCCGCAAACTAATGGTCAAGTCGAGCGATCCAACGGATTAGTCTCAGCTGGCCTCAAGAAGCGGCTACTCGATCGCCTAAACCTAGCAGCAGGGCACTGGGCAGAGGAGTTACCATCAGTACTGTGGAGCCTTCGCACAACGCCAAATCGGTCGACGAACTATACGCCATTTTTTATGGTCTATGGAGCCGAGGCCGTCCTACCTGAAGTAGTCAAATTTAGCGCACCCCGAGTTGTCGCCTACAGCGAAGAAACCTCGAACAGAGCACTCGCAGAAGACGTGGACGCACTTGATGAAATTCGCGACATTGCACTCGCGAGATCGGCGGTATACCAGCAATCACTGCGCAATTACCAAAGTTGTCGCATACGCCACAGATCCTTCGTGGTAGGCGACCTGGTGTTGCGGCTCAAGCAAAAGGAAGGGCACAAGCTCGAGCTGGGAAGGACCCTTCATCAAGTTATCCCAGGTGGCGCGTATCGATTGAAGAACCCCGAGACCGGTGGCATTTACTCCAATCCATGGAATGTTGCGCATCTCCGCAAGTTCTATCCTTAGGATTATTCTATTCGCAAAAATAAGGCTATACTAGCCATCTTGTAGCTCGAGGAAAATACATGGCTTCTCAGCCATATCAATAAAAACACATGGTTTCTCAACCATAGCTATTCATGTTTGTTCATTTTACATGCTAAACAACAAGTATACACCCCAAACGCACGGGGGCAACGCCTAACTAAGCATTACAGGAAAATTCACAAATACAAAGGTATAAACAAGGTTCACACCTTATAAAAACACCTTATAAAATCTCGAGTGAACTATACAAGGTAACAGGATATCTACATCCTGCGATTACATCTAATGAGGAGCAGTCCTCTCAGCCAGCATCTGGTCAAACTCTTCAGAAGTCAGTCGAATGATCTCCTCCGCCGCAGATTGCACGACTCCATAATGAGGAGTCAAATCGATTGGAGCATTGGGGAGCCTAGCCACAGAGTTGAAGTTGACCTCAGGATTCCACAACCGAACAAAAGCAAGCGCTACTTGGGCACCGCAGATAAGCGCTGACGAACACACTTGCGAACTTCACCAACTCGGCCAAAAAAATTTAGCAGGTCGCTCAACCTTTCTGGAACGATACCCAACGGATAGAACGTTCGGTGCACAGAAAACAAGACTTCGCGACAAGAATCCACAAGCATCTTCGCCTGACCAGCCCGGTACTTCAAGGTTGCAAAAACAAAGCCTCGGCTGCGGTTAGACCAGAAGTTGTTCGCGTGCGGCTTCGAGCTACCTGCTACATGGACAATGTGGTTGTCCACCCAATGAGTTTCACAAGGATCGTCAGGCTCAACAACTGCAATAAACAACGCGAAGGGTTAAGAGTGAAAAAGAAGAAAACAACAAAGTGCTAGGGGGCTCGCAGGCTTACAAAGCATATCTTTCGCAACAACTGCCAGCTCTCCCATCACGAACTGTTCATTCTCAGCTGCAAACTTTTGCTTCGACTTAGCCACATCAGCCACTCCACGCAAAGCTTTCAGCTTGCGCTCGCCATCTGCGACACGATCACGTAGCGAGGCAAATGTACTAACAGCAGCGACAAGGGGATCCACTCGTGCAACAGATCCACTCGAAGACTCTGCGTTAGGACCCACAACCTGGAAGGAAATGAAACAAGTTCAGATACACTCCAAGACCCCACTCGAGAAATATACCACCTAGTAAGCAGGTGCTCGGGGGCTACTCCCATCGAAAGCTCATAACGCTTCAGTCGCAACAATCAGGCATTTTAGACATCAAAGAACATTTCGATTAAAAGCAAAATACGGAAATACATCCCAAGATTCATTACATCGAAAGAGCAAAGTGAAAACAGACTATCCTATGGAACTGCAGAGGTACTGCCACTCGCAGCAGGATGCCCCTTGCGACTAGCGCGAGCAAGAAATTTAGATAGCTTCTTCGCAACGGCTTCAGCCGGATCGCCAAAAGGACGAAGCGCTACCTTTCTGCATGTGGCGGCGTCGTAAGGAAGGCTCGAGTACGCCTTCTCCAGGCCCTCGACTCCGTGCGCCAACGCAAACTGGATAGCAGTCTTCGCTCCGCATTCATACTGGGCAACCGAGTAAGCCTGAAGAAGATCACCCTCCAGGAAAACCTTCAGAAGGCCGCCCAGCATAGAGGGAACCGCAGCATCTACCAGAAGGCGCTCGTGGAAATGCGTCAACACTCGAATGGATTCGCCAACGAGGGAGCAGATCCCACTCGCGTGTTTCTGGAGCTGGGAGCAGGAGTCCGTCAAAGCATCCAATCGCCGGCTCCCAGGTAGCTCCAGTGCAACACCAAGGATATCTACAAAAGGACACCGTAAACTCCCAACATAGCCAATTAAAATTGCGTCGCAGTGGAAGTCAAAAAGTGCAATTTACCCACGAATTGCTGAGCCAGAGGACGGAAGATGCCAACAAGATCATTATCATGTTTAGCACCAGCATCTTCCAACTGATTCAGCGCCTCCCGGGCCTCAGCGAGCTTTCCCTCAAAGTCAGCCGAATGCTTGCGAGTGGACTCTAATTCCTTTCGGGTGGAATCCAACTCGGCCTCAAGGGTTTTCACCTGAGTGACGGCTTCAGCTTTCTCGGCCTTCAGGAGATCGACTTGAGCTGCAGAGCAATGAATTCAGCCTAAAGAAAACTTATATGATCAAAAGAAACAGCAATGGAGTGGATTAACCTACCTTGGAGAGCTTGGCCGTCCTCAACGAGTCGATCGCGATCCAGTCGAAGGACGACGCAATCTGCCTCAGCCGAAAGCACGCGGCGACCAATGGCGGCAAGAGAATCAAGAAGAGACTGCAAAAGCACAAAACGAAGTCCAGGTTAAAGGAAAAACTCTTGAGCCTATTCACGACTGTACACAGTCGAGTATAGTCTCGGGGGCTACTCCCATCGGGAGCACTGTCGTGCACCCGATAAGATCAAGGAAAGAAAAAAGCATAAAATTGATCTGTGGCTAACCGCAAGTGATTAACCATGGCCTCGGGGGCTACTCCATCGGGAGCACTGACGTGCACCCGATATAAAACACAAACGGACGAAGCAGAAGATACATAATAAGTGACAAGAATTACCTTCCCCTAGGCGGTACACACAGGATCCGCCGAGCTGCCCGAAACTTCTTTGCTCACCGAAGCCCCACCCGTGAAGCCAGGCAGCCTGTAATCTGGAGCCGCAGCTGCCGGTGCTGGGCTCGGAGACTTCTGGGTGGCCTTGGCAACAGGAGTTTCAGCCGCAGCCGCTTCTTTTCTCTTCACAGAAGTAATAGAAGAAGCAAAATGGCCAGGGCTGTTGGATTGAAGCATGTCATGAAAGAACAAAAGCATAAGGAAAAACGAGAGAAAACTTTCGACTAAAGGATAATAGGAAAGGAAGAACTCACTCATCATCGTCGTCATCATCCAGCATATCCGCGTTCCAGGCGGTGGAGACCTTCGACTTGGGGGCTGGAGGAGGAAGCACGTTTAAGGGCGTCACCACAAGAGGCTATGTCGCCTTGCCAGATCCGCCACCCAAAGAACTATCTTTGGAGGTGGCTTCATCCTCTACCTGTCGGTGGCGCTTGCGGTGATGGAGGTCGCTACCCGACTCTTCCACGTCGTCTGAAGAACCGTGCTCGGAGCTCGAGTCGGCCTCGGTGACACTGGTGTCAAGGGGAGCCTCAAGGTTGCTCGCCAGCAAGTACGAATCATCATCAGCAGAAACTGGCGGATATCATGTGGCTATGTCCAAACTCTACAAGAGAAGAATAAGAAAAGAGAAAACTCAGTCGACAAACTCTCAAATGGCAAAAATGTTAAAACAGAGAATAGAAGAAAACTTACATCGGCTGGAGGAGGCCTTAAAGCCTCGAATGCTTCAAGAGGGCAAGCAGGAAACTTCTCGCCTACCTTCAGCTTGGTAATAGCCGCAATTTTCTTCTCGAATTCGGCATTCGAGAGGATATCTTGGCACACACGGCTGGGGTCTTGAGGGCCCTGGTACTGCCACATAGTTGATGGCCTCTCTTGAAGAGGCTGGATCCTACGCCTGAGGAAAACGCTCGCCAGATGAAGACCATTCAGCGCGATCCCTGTTGTCTGGTCGCGAAGAGATGCCACCTTCGCGAGTAGCGGAGCGACGATCTAGTTTTCTTCGACTGAGAGCTTGTGCGTCCAAGACTTCCGGCGCTTCAAAACAGCGAACGGGTGGAATTCATGGGCTCCACCCGCGCTGTTGTCGACGACATAAAACCACTTCCTCCGCCATCCTTGCGCGGAGTCGATGAAGTGCATCTCCAAGTAGGAGCTGTCAGTCTTCGCCTGGATTCGGAAGCCACCAGTTCGCAGCATCTCTCCAAGCTGGTTCTCCACCCGTGACTTCTCGCGGAAGACCCGCACTTTGAATAGGGCCTTCCAAAGGCCCCAGTGCGGGCGAATGCCCAAGAAGCACTCGCAAAGTATGGTGAAGCACGAGATGTGCTGCATCGCATTTGGAGGCAGGTCATGGAGATGTATGCCATAGACATACAATAGACCAAGAAGGAAAGGATGAAGGGGGAGTGAGAGCCCGCGCGAGACGTGATCCGCAAAGATCACGCGCTCGTTCACGTGAGGGTTTGGTACCTCCTCTTTCTTGCCGAGGCGAACGCGCTTGTCGCCATCAGGGGGCAGCAACCCCTCCCTCTGCATCTCCTTGATGCTTTTGTTGGTGGTGTTTGCGGAGCGCCAGTCGCCCGTCCTCGCCGCGGGCAGCACAGGGACATCCTCGGTCGCCCTCGATGACGAAGCAGCACCGCCACGTTTCCTGCCTCCCGCCATGAGAGCTGGTGAGTGCTTGCAGAGGAGGAGATGCGCGCAAGGAAGAAGAAAGAGAAGCAAATGACCGGGAAGTTTTTACTTTCCACTAAGGGTGGATATTTATACACAAGCCGAGCCCATCTGGGCCGCAGATCAAGCGACGTGGTGTCCATCGCGGCTGCCACACGGGGGGTGGAAACGAAGCGGCGGTGGAAAGCTGTTTTATGCCACGATTTTAACAGCTGATCGTGCGCATTTACTGCGCGTGGCTCGAGGAAAAACAGGAAACGACGTCTCGTTTTTGGTCAAAAAGCTGACAAGGTGGGCCAGGGTGCCCTGTTTTCACTTCGTCACGTCCCATCGGGAGGAGTCAGAACGAACAAAGTGCACAATGACATCATTGCGTATATCATCAAACCCGAGAATTCTCTCGGGTAGAATCCTAAACACGAAATTTCTTTCGTATGGACACATCAAGACGCGAAAACTCTTTCGCATAAGCTCCATAACACGAAATTTCTTTCGTATGGACACATCAAGACGCGAAAACTCTTTTGCATAAACTCCATAACACAAAATTTCTTTCGTATGGACATATAAATACGCGAAAACTCTTTCGCACAAAATCTCTTGACAGTAAAATTCTTTCGTATAGGCACAACAAGGCTTCCGGACAAGAAAATTCTCCTGTATGGACAGGAAAACACAAATGCAAAATCCTTGTGCGTGAACTCAAAAAACTCTTTACTCGCAAAAGTCGTGAAGAAATATACGTGGATGAGCAGTCCCTGCCTTTCTAACATACGATGTATACACATCTTTACCCTGGATAGTTCAGCCGACTAGGCACATCCGGATGCCGGATCCTCTCAATACGAAGGTAAGACCCAAAAGATCTTTCTTGAGGGCCTGGAATCGCACTCAAGCTGCGTCCTCCGGTATATTTCCGTGTCAAGAACACGAAGAAAATTCTAGCGGACGCGCCGGGTACCCTCTTAGGTTAAGTTCGACTCGGTAAGACCTCCACGGCTCAGTCGCAATGATCACCTCACCAGATTCGAGTCGGAGGTCTCGAATCTGCGTAGGCCAGCACTGTTTTTGCCCTAGATGCAATTAATTGGCCCTGAGCTTTCGGGAGAGCCAAGCAACTGAGCCACATCCTTCTGCGAAAACAGCCAACACACATGCACTTTTATTTTCTCGATACTCGAGTACAAGAAATGCATCGCATACAGGGTACACACCCTCTTCAAACGATTGAAACCACCAGTCGAAAGGAAATCAAGATAAACTTTGAGCGTCTACCCGACAGATTCTCAGCCGAGTAAACGCTCGGGGGCTACTGACGAAGGGATGGATCCTAGACCTATCGGGTGAGCCTACCCGGTATAAGGCCCAAGACCCAAGCTACAAGGGAGACGCCGTGGACTGTTCTAGAAGGCCTAATCAAGGCCCACCCGCAAAGCCTTGCGGGTTAAGAAAAGAAACTTGTAACCGACTTTAGGTTAGGGTTTGTATCCCCCCCGGGCACGGTTTGGGACCTGGCTATCTATATAAAGCCAGGAGAACCACCGGGGGGAAGGACCAAGCAATACCGCACCACCTGAGCCTTGAGTTTGAGATCTACTCTCGACTTGAGCACCCCCATTGTAACCGATCTATCGTGATAATACAGATCGACAGAAGCAGGAGTAAGGGTTTTACCTCTACGAGGGCCCTGAACCTCGGTAAATCTTGCCCCCTGTTAGCCGACGATTGTCACCAGCGCCTACTAGTTTTCTTACTCGAAACCCTATCGGTTCATCCGAGGGACTTGTTGAGATGCATATTCGACACTAGCCACGCTCCCAGCGCCACCCGCCGCAAACCAAGGAGGCAACGGGTACCCGAACCCAGCAGGACTCCTCGGAATGATACAGAAAGTCTGCCCCTCCCGGAGGGTCCAGAAAACAAACACACGCCAAGTGTTCATGGCAGTACAAGCTCCACCGTCCAAACCTGAATACTTGAAAATGGCGGACCAGTCGATAACTTTCTCCAAAGCTGACCACCCCCCTCGGGTATATCGACCCGGACACGTCGCGCTCTTCATTCAAGCACAGATAGGCAACTACGAACTCGCACTTCATGGACGGCGGCAGGGGAATCAACATCATTTACGCAGACACACTCCGTAAGATGAACAAGAGCCTGTACGGACTCGCAGAATCAGAAACATCCTTCCATGGGATAGTACCAGGCAAAACAGTCCGACCACTCGGAACAATCAATTTGGAGGTGGTGCTCGGAAACCCAAGAAATTACAGGCGACAGTTCCTCGACTTCGAAGTAGTCGACTGGCCCTCACAATACCATGCCATTCTCAGTCGAACAACGTTCGCGAGATTCAAGGCAGTACCCCACTATGCCTACCTGAAGCTAAAACTTCCTGGGGAATACGGCACCATCACCATAGATGGCGACTTCCAAAAATATGACAAGTGTGACATTGAGTTCAATGAGATCGCGAAATCTTTCGGGATGCAGGAGGAGCTGGCAGAGTTGGCAAAGACCACGGACAAACTCCGTGATGCCACTCACCAAGACAGAACTCGAGTTCAGCGCAAACAGCGACACTCGAAAGCATTAAGTGCAACCGACAGAACCCGCGAAGACGGCGATGGTGTCCACCACCCTCTCGCCTACATAGGAAGGCGCGCTCGTCGAACTCCTCCGTGACTAGTGGGAAATCTTTGCCTGGCAGCCATCAGATATGCCAGGGATACCCACGGAGTTCACCGAGCACTCACTAGAAGTTTTCAAAGATGCCAAACCTATCAAGCAAACAACCCGACGGTTCTCCGAGCCAAAGCAGAAGACACTCGGAGAAGAGGTGAATCGACTACTCGCCGCAAAATTCATTAAAGAGATAAAAATATCCACCTGGTTAGCAAACCCGGTGCTGGCCCCGAAGAAAAACACTGACATCCTTCACGTGTGCATCGACTATACGTCGTTGAACAAACACTGCCCCAAGGATAATTTCCCCTTGCCACAGATCGACCAAATCGTGGACTCCACTGCAGGCTGTCAGCACCTCTCCTTCTTGGACGCCTACTCAGGCTATAATCAGATCAGGATGAAAGAGGAGGACGAGGAGAAGACAATGTTCATCACACCCCACGGTGTCTACTGCTACACGACAATGCCCTTCGGGCTGAAAAACACAAGCGCAACATATCAGCGCTGCATGCAAAAATGCCTCGCCAAGCTCATTGGCAAGAACATACAAGTGTATGTTGACGACATCGTCATAAAAACTCGAGTGGAGGATACACTCCTCGAGGACATCATGGAGACATTCGACACCCTCAACGCGTACAGGATCAAGCTCAACCCGACAAAATGTGTGTTTGGCATCCCTGCAGGACAACTTCTCGGGTATTTGGTGTCTGCCCGAGGAATCGAAGCCAATCCGGAGAAAATTCATGCCATCCTAGCAATGAAGGAGCCAACCAATCTTCGCGGCGTACAACAGCTCGCAGGGCGACTAGCGCTATGAGCAGATTCATCGCAAGATTAGGCGCGAAGCATTTCCCTTCTACAAATTGCTGAAGAAAACAGATAAGTTCGAGTGGACACCCGAAGCAAAAAAGGCGTTCATCGACTTGAAAAGAGCACTGCATAGTAGGCGCGTCCTGGAAACGCCACAAGAAAGGGAGCCCCTATACCTATACCTAGGGAGCCCCTATACCTATACCTAGCCGCAACAAACCAAGTCATCAGCACTGTCATCGTCGTCGAGCGGCCAAAGGATGGCACGGCGTACGGAGTTCAGCGGCCAATTTATTACGTCAGCGAGGTGCTTTCGCCATGCAAGCAGCGATACCCTCACTATCAGAAGCTCGCGTATGGCGTAGTCCTCACAGCCCAAAAGCTCAAACATTACTTCCAGGAACATACGTCACGATGCTAAACGACGCATCACTCGGTACCATCATGAACAACCCAATGGCGTCCCGAAGAATCGCAAAATGGAGCATCGAGCTAGGTGCCTGGGACATTATTTATGCAGGTCGCAAGTCCATAAAATCCCAAGTCATCGTGGAATTCCTAAGCGAATGGACAGAGTTGCAAACACCAGAACCCCCAGAATACACGAGCAACTAGATCATGTACTTCGACGGGTCGAAAAGAAACAAAGGAGCCGGAGCCGGGGTTATTCTTCTGTCTCCCCAAGGCAATAAACTGCAATACGTCCTACGACTGGATTTCCCTCCTGATGACCCAGCGTCCAACAACGACGCAGAGTATGAGGCCCTCTTACACAGCATGAAAATGGCGATCGCCTGCGGAGTCACCCGACTGATGATATATGGAGACTCAAATCTCATCGTGCAGCAGACGATGAAGGAGTGCGATGCTATCGCGGATAACATGGTCGCATATCGTGACATGTACAATCTACTCGTGGGAAGTTTCAAGGGGTGCAAACTGAAGCATATTGCACGCTCAAGCAATGAGGAAGCAGATAAAATGGCCCCATCCCTCCAGGAATTTACTTCGAACAAATGATCAAGCGATTAGTCAAGGTCAGAAAGCCAGCAGAAGCACCCACAACAGTGGAAACACACGACAACCTGCAAATTGCTATGATCGAGCTCATCCACAATATTTCAAGGCAAGTTTTTCTGGTCGAGCCACTCTGGACGCATAAATACCTCGACTACTTGTCAAACAAACAGCTCCCAACAGACATTTGCGAGGCTCGACAAATAGTACGGCGCAACAAATCCTTCCGGGTGATCAACGGCGAGCTATACAAGCAAAGCATATCAGGGGTATTGCAGAGATGCATAACACCCGAAGATGGCAAGGAATTACTCCGGGATATACACCAAGGAGACTGCGGCCACCACGCCAGTTGGAGAGCCATCGTGGGTAAGGCCTTCAAGGCAGGGTTTTACTGGCTCACAGCTGCAAGAGACGCCAAAGATCTAGTCGATAGATGCAACGCCTGCCAAAGATTTGCGCCCAGGCCACACGCTCCTGTGACACAACTGCACATGATTCCCATCGCCTGGCCCTTCGCCCAATGGGGGCTCGACATGGTGGGACCACTGCGCAAGTCAACACCCGGAGGATACACGCACCTGCTCGTGGCTGTGGACAAATTCACAAAATGGATAGAGGCCATGCCAGTCACTTCCGCGCACGCACAATGCGCTGTGCGATTCCTCGATTCCATCGTGTGCAGATTCGGTGTACCGCACAACATCATCGCAGACAACGGAAACAACTTCGCCTCGGTAGCTCACCCCAAACTAATGGCCAAGTCGAGCGTTCTAACGGATTAGTTTTGGCTGGCCTAAAGAAGTGTCTACTTGATCGCCTGAAACCAGCGGCAGGGCACTCGGCCGAGGAACTACCATCAGTAATGTGGAGCCTACGCACAACACCAAATCGGTCAACAAACTATACGCCATTTTTCATGGTCTACGGAGCTGAAGTTGTCCTACCCGAAGATGTGAAATTCAGCACTCCACGAGTCGTTGCATACAGCGAAGAAACCTCAAACATGGCACTCGCAGAAGACGTGGACGCACTCGATGAGATTCGGGACATTGCACTTGCAAGATCCGCAGTATACCATCAATCACTACGCAACTATCACAGTCGCCATATACGCCACAGATCCTTCGTGGTAGGAGACCTGGTGATGCGGCTCAAACAAAAGGAAGGACACAAGCTCGAGCCACCTTGACAAGGACCCTTCATAATACATGAAGTTATCCCAGGAGGCGCCTACCGATTGAAGAACCCGAACACCGGTGGTATCTACTCTAACCCGTGGAACGTTGCGCATCTCCGCAAGTTCTACCCCTAGAATTATCCTACTTGCAAGAAATAAGGTTGTACCAGCCACGCTGTAGCTCGACCAAACACATGGCTTCTCAGCCATATCAATAAATAAATGGTTTCTCAACCATAGCAATCGGGATTTCTTGTTCTTTCTAAACATGCTAAAACAACAGGTACACACCCCAAACACACGGGGGGCTACGCCTAACTAGCATCATAACATACTTTCGAGTAACATCACTCGATAAAACAAATACAAGGTACAACAAGGTCTACACCTTATAAACACCTTTAAACCATCATACAAAATATACAAGGTCACAAGGTTTACACCTTACAACGAGATATTTACATCTTAAAATTACAATTAACGGCGAGCGGCCTCGTCTGCAAGCATCTGATTAATCTTCTCGGAAGTCAGTCGAACAATCTGCTCCGCTGCAGGAGGCACGGCCGCATAATGAGGAGACAAATATACACCTGAACCTCTCGAGTCAGGAAGCCGCGCAACATAAAGGAAGTTGACCTCAGGGTGGCACAACCGAACGAAGGCAAGTGCCACCTGGGCTCCACTGACAAGTTGTTGGCGCACGCACTCTCGAACCTCTCCCACCCGACCGAACATCCTGGGAAAACTACTCAAGCTATCCGGGACAACACCCAACGGATAAAATGTCCGGTGGACAGAAGACAGGGCCTCGCGACAAGACTCAATGATTACATGCGCCTGGCTCGCACGATACTTCAGGGTAGCAAGGATAAAGCCTCACTTGCGATCAGACCAGAAATCACTCGCATGAGGATTGGGGCTACCCGACTCGTTAATAATGTGGTTATTCACCCAATGGGTCTCACAAACTCCGTCAGGTTCAACAACTGCAAAGGCAACAAAGACATCAAAACAAGAAGGGGAACCAACGACAAAGTACTCGGGGGCTCGCAAACTTATAGAGCATGCCTTTGGCAACAGCCGCAAGTTCTTCCATCAAGAACTGCTCACGCTCCATAGCAAGTTTCTGCTTCGACTTGGCAACATCGGCCACACCTCGCAAATCCTTCAACTTGCGCTCACCATCCGCAACACGGTCGCAGAGTGATGCAAATGTGCCTGGCCGCAGCAACAAGGGCACTAACGTGCGAAGCAGACCCACTCGAGGACTCTATACTGGGGTCCACTACCTGAAAATAAAAGAAGAAGGTTCAGAAAAAATCACAAGACCCCACTCGAGAACATACCACCCATTCCTCGGGTGCTCGGGGGCTACTCCCATCGAGAGCATACAAGTGTAAGGCGCAACAATCACACACTGGGGATTTCAGAAAATACTTCGATTACGATACACAAAAGTACGGGAATACATCCCAAGGTTCAGTACATCGACAAGCAAAAGGAAATAAAAAACGATCCTAGGGGGCTGCAGAAGTAGCTCCACTCGCGGAAGGATTCCCCTTGCGGCTAGCACGAGCGAGCACCTCAGAAAGCATCTTCGCGAGAACTTCAGCACGAACGCCAAAAGGACGGAGGGCTACCTTTTTGCCATGGGCGTCGTAAGGAATGCTCGAATACACCTTCTCCAGGTCATCCGAGACTCCATGTGCCAAGGCAAATTGAATAGCCATCTTGGCCCCACACTCGGACTGGGCGACAGAGTATCCATGGACAAGATCTTCATCACCCAGGAACACCTTCAGGAGGCCATCCAGTGTAGGCGGAACCGCCACGTCCACCAGTAAACGCTCGTGGAATCGCGTCAACACACGGGTGGCATCACCAACGAGGCGCAGATTCTACTCGCATGTTCCTGGAGCTGAGTGCAAGAATCTGTGAGGGAATCCAGCCGCTGGTTTCCAGGCAACTCCAGTCCAATCCCAAGGGCGTATGGAACAAAAACAGATTAAAACTCTAAGCAAGCAGGATAAAATCAAATCACAGGACAAGAAAGGTGAAACACAGTTTACCCGCAAGCTTCTGAGCCGAAGGACGAATGAGGTCGACCAGATTGTTGTCGTGCTTGGCGCCCGCCTCCTCAAGCTGCTTCAATGCTTCCCGAGCCTTCTCGAAGTTACCCTCAAGACCAGATGAATGCTTACGAGTGGTTTCTAACTCCTTTCGGGAGGACTCCAACTCCGCCTCAAGGGTTTTCACCCGAGCGACAGTTTCAACCTTCTCAGTTTTTAGGCGGGTAACTTCGTCTGCAGTACAAAGCATAAGGCTGGGGCAATCTTTACAATCAAGAGAAACAACAAAGACAAGAATGGCGTGTTAGCCTACCTTGGAGAGACTGACCATCTTGGACAAGCCGATCGCGATCTTCCCTAAGGGAGATGCAGTCCGCTTCGGCTGAAAGTACTCGGCGCCCGAAAGCAGCGAGGGAGTCGAGAAGAGCCTGCAAAAACCCAAGGTAGAAATTCAAGTTAAAAGCAAAATCACTTGAGCCTATACACGACTGTACACAGTCGAGTATAGCCTCGGGGGCTACTCCCATCGGGAGCACTGCCGTGCACACGATAGAACTCAAGAAGAAAAGGAGGAGAAGACTTCGACTTGAGCCTCTGGCCAACTGTAAGCAATTAACCACAGACTCGGGGGCTACTCCCATCGGGAGCACTGCCGTGCACCCGAATAAAATTTTGAACAAGCAAGCAAAAGACAAGTGGACTTACCTTGCCCTGAGCGGTAGACAAAGGCTCTGCCGAGCTTCCCGAAACTTCCTTACTCGAAGATGCTCCACCCGCAAAGCTGGGCAGCTCGTACTCCGGAGCGGCGGTTGCTCTCGCAGGGTTTGGAGATCTTCGGGCGACATCAACAACTGCGGCTTCAGTCACGGCTGCCTCTTTCCTCTTCACGGAAGGAAGCGAAGAAGCAAACCCTCCAGGGCTAATAGTCGCAAGGCTGCTGTTGAAAGCGAAATCAGGATAAAAGAACAAGGAACGAGAAAGAAGATTCGCGATTAGAAGTGAAACACAGAAAAACTTACTCATCCTTGTCATCATCGTCCAGAACGTCCATGTTCCAGGCGGTGGAAACCTTGGGTGGACGACCAAGAGGCGGAAGCGTACGGAGAGGAGCCACCTGAAGAGGCTCAGTCGCCTTGGCGGACCCATCGCCCAAGGAACTATCTTTGGAATTGACTTCGTCATCCTCGTGCCTGCGGCGCTTGCGGTGATGGAGTTAGTCGCTACCCAACTCCTCCACGTCGTCCGAAGAATCATGCTCGGAGCTCGAATCGGCTTCGGCGACGCTAGTTTCGAGAGGAGTCTCGATGTTACTCGCCAGGAGGTCCGAGGAATCTTCGGCCATAACTGGCGGGTAGCACGTCGCCACCTTCAAGCTCTACGGGAGCAAAGTAAGAAAAGGAGAAAAGATTTTCAATCGACGAAAAATCAGACTAAAAACGAACAGAAGAAGAACACGAAGAAATTCACCTCAGCAGGGAGAGGTTTTGAAGCCTCGAATGGCTCAAGAAAACAAGCCAAATAGGCCTCTCCTTTCTTCAGCTTGGTGATAGCCGCGATCTTTTTATCGAATTCAGCATTCGAGAGAATATCTTCGCAGACGCGGCTCGGGTCCTGGGCGCCCTGATACTCCCACATTGTGGATGGTCTCTCCTGAAGAGGATGGATTCTCCGTCGAAGAAACACACTCGCCAAGTGTATTCCATTCAACGGAACTCTTAGCGCCTTGTCGCAGAAGTTCGCCACCTTCGCGAGTAGGGAGGAGACGATCCTGTTGTCTTCGACGGTGAGCTTGTGCGCCCAGGACTTCCTCCGCTTCAGAATAGCGAACGGGTGGAATTCAGGAGCTCCACCCGCGCTGTTGTCGACGACGTAGAACCACTTCTTCCGCCATCCTTGCGCCGAGTCGACGAAATACATCTCCATGTAGGGGATGTCCGTCCTCGCCTGGATCCCGAAGCCCCCGGTGCGCAGCGGCTCCCCCGGCGTCTCGCCTGGTCGCGACTTCTCCCGGAAGATTCGCACCTTGAACAGGGCCTTCCAGAGGCCCCAATGCGGGCGGATGCCCAGAAAGCACTCGCAAAGTACGATAAAGCATGAAGTGTGCTGAATTGCGTTTGGAGGCAAGTCATGGAGCTGTATGCCATAGACATACAACAATCCAAGGATAAAGGGGTGAAGAGGAAGAGAGAGACCGCTGAGACGTGCTCCGCAAAGAGCACGCGCTCATTCGCGTGAGGATTGGGTACCTCTTCCTTCTTGGACAAGTGCACGCGCTTGTCGGCGTCAGGAGGAAGCAGTCCTTCCCGTTGCATGTCGGTGATGCTCTTCCTGGTGGTGTTGGCAGCGCGCCAGTGGCCCATTTTCACGGCGGGCGGCACAGAAGCATCTCCAGCTTCCTTCGAAGACGATGCGGCAGCGCTGCGTTTTATTCCCCCAGCCATTAGAGCTCTCTGGTGCTTGCAAGACAGGAGGTGTGCGCGAGGAGGAAGAAGAGGAGCAAATGGCCAGGAAATTTACCCATCTCCTAAGGGCTACTATTTATACACAGGCTGCGGTGATCCAGATCGTGGATCTGGCAACGTGGCACCCATCGCGGCCGCCACACGTGAAGCGGAAGCGAAGCGGCGCGGGCGGTTACTCTGGCATGATCTTTACAAAAGATCGTGCGCATTTACAGCGCGTGGCCTGCGGAAAACCCGGATGCGACATATCGTTTCTGGTCAAAAGCTGACAAGGTGGGCCAGCGTGCTCTGATTCGCTCCGTCACGTCCCATCGGGAGGAGTCAGAACAGACGGGTGCGTAGTGACATCACTGCGTACCTCATCAAGACGTGAAAACTCTTTCGCATAAGCTCCCTAAACACGAAATTTCTTTCGTATGGGCGGATCAAGACGCGAAAACTCTTTCGCACAAACTCTCTAACACGAAATTTCTTTCGTATGGGCATATTAAGACGCGAAACCTCTTTCGCACAAGCTCCCTGACACGAAATTTCTTTCGTATGGGCATAACAAGGCACGGAAATTTCTTTCGTATAAATCCCCAGACACGAAAGCTCTTTCGTATGGGCAAGACAAAAACAAATTTATTACAAAACACAGAAATCTCTTCTGCATAAATACAACAAAGGAAGGAGATCTCTTCACTCGAAGAGTCACAGGAAGGCAATCAAAGAAAAATCGCGAGTACGCGGCTCATGCTACTCTTTCACACGATGTATTTACACATCTCTATCCTGGATCGTTCGGTCGACTAGGCACATCCGGATGCCGTATTCTCTCGAGTACGAAGGTAAGACCCAAAGATCTCTCTTGTGGGTCTGGAATCGCACTCAAGCTGCGTCCTCCGGTAAATTTCCGTGTCAACAACACGAAGAAAAATCGTAGCGGACGCGCCGGGTACCCCTATATGTTAAGTTTGACTCAGTAAGACCTCCACGGCCCAGTCGCAACGATCACCTCACCGGATTCGAGTCGGAGGTCTCGAGTCTGTGTAGGCCAGAACTGTTTTTGCCCTTGATGCAATTAATTGGCCCTGAGCTTTCGGGAGAGCCAAGCGACTGAGCCACATCCTTCTGCGAAAACAGCCAGTACACAGGTACATATATTGCTCGATGCTCGAGTACGAGAAGCGCATCGCGCACAGGGTATACACCCTCCAAATTCAAGTAATTGAAACAATCAATCGCAGGAAATCAAGACGAACTTTGAGTGTCCATCGGACAGATTCTCAATCGAGTAAACACTCGGGGGCTAATGACGAGGGGATGAATCCTGGACCTATCGGGTGAGGCTACCCGGTCCAAGGCCCAAGACCTAAGCCCAAAGGAAGGTGACATCAACAGTTCTAGAAGGCCCAATCGAAGGCCCACCCGCAAAGCCTTGCGGGTCAAGAAGGAAACTTGTAACCGACCTAAACTAGGGTTTGTAACCCCCCCCCCCCCGGGTGCGGTTTGAGACCTGACCACCTATATAAAGGCCAAGAGAACCATCGGGAGGGGGATCCAAGCAATCACGCACCACCAAAGCCTTGAACTCGAGGCCATACTCTTGACCCGAGCACCCCCATTGTAACCAATCTATTGATAATACAGATCGACAGAGCAGGAGTAAGGGTTTTACCTCTACGAGGGCCCCGAACCTGGGTAAATCTTGGCCCCCTGTTAGCCGACGATCGTCACCAGCGCCTACACGTTCTCCTAATCGAAACCCTACCGGTTCATCCAAGGGACTTGTTGAGATGACTGTTCGACAGTCTCCTAGTCTCCTAATATGATTATTTTAACTTCATATTTTGTTGTTGTAGATTTGTAAACCAAAAAGGATAAGTGTTGGAAAGGTTTCTTGGTGTTGAGCATGTTGTTAATACTACATCGGCTTCTTTGAAAAGATCTTTAGATGCAATGTTTGTTAAACATAATCTATCCATGTCTAGATTGAGAGGACAAGGTTATGATGGCGCCTCAAATATGCGTGGTGAACTCAATGGATTGAAGAAATTGGTGTTGGATGTCAACCCTCATGCCTTTTATGTGCATTGTTTTGCCCACCAGTTTCAATTGGTGGTGGTTGCTGTTGTGAAAGGAGTTCTTGCAGTTAGTGATTTCTTTGGGCATACAAATAAGATTGTCACCATGGTTAGTGTTTTTACATGTTAATTCTTTGAGCATTCGAAACTCTAATATATGTCCATCATGTATGTAAATATGAATGCACATTTTTGTTTTTATAGGTGAGTGCCTCTTGTAGGCGAAAAGATGCATTGTTGCAAAAGCATCATGACAGATTGGTATCACTCTTAGAGCATGGGGATATTGTTTCGGGAAGTGGTCAACATCAAGAGACGAGTTTAATAAGAGCAGGTGATACACGTTGGGGGTCACACCATAGAACTCTAGTCCGTTTACATCAAATGTGGGATTCTGTGGTTGAAGTGCTCCAAGGTATTGCTGAGGATGGGACAGATATGGATGATAGAGGTGTGGCTTCAGGTTATCTCATAAACATTGAAACATTTGAATTTGTTATTATCTTGCATTTGATGCTTCGAGTGCTTGGTTTGACAAATGATTTGTCACACGCATTGCAACAAAAAGATCAAAACATAGTTTGTGCCATGAATATGATTGTCTCTGTTAAAATTCTATTACAAAAGTTCAGAGATGATGGATGGGAGCCTCTTTTGTTGGCTGCTACTAACTTTTGTGTTGGAAGAAATATTGTAGTGCCAAGTATGGATGATAACATTTTTGCTAGAGGTTATCCAAGGAGCTCACGCAAAATGGTCACTAACTTTCATCACTACAAGGTACAAATATTCAGTGAGGTGATTGATAGAAACATAGTTGAGATGAATCACCGATTTAGTGAAACTTCCACACGCTTGTTACAGTGCACTGCTTGCCTTGATCCTAGGGAATCATTTAGTAGCTTCAGCTGATTTCTCTTCACAAGATTGCTATCTCTTGATTGATACACGTTGGGGGTCACACCATAGAACTCTAGTCCGTTTACATCAAATGTGGGATTCTGTGGTTGAAGTTCTCCAAGGTATTGCTGAGGATGGGACCGATATGGATGATAGAGGTGTGGCTTCAGGTTATCTCATAAACATTGAAACGTTTGAATTTGTTATTATCTTGCATTTGATGCTTCGAGTGCTTGGTTTGACAAATGATTTGTCACACGCATTGCAACAAAAAGATCAAAACATAGTTTGTGCCATGAATATGATTGTCTCTGTTAAAAGTCTATTACAAAAGTTCAGAGATGATGGATGGGAGCCTCTTTTGTTGGCTGCTACTAACTTTTGTGTTGGAAGAAATATTGTAGTGCCAAGTATGGATGATAACATTTTTGCTAGAGGTTATCCAAGGAGCTCACGCAAAATGGTCACTAACTTTCATCACTACAAGGTACAAATATTCAATGAGGTGATTGATAGAAACATAGTTGAGATGAATCACCGATTTAGTGAAACTTCCACACGCTTGTTACAGTTCACTGCTTGCCTTGATCCTAGGGAATCATTTAGTAGCTTTGATCATGAGAAGCTACTTGAGCTTGCAAATATTTACTCTGCTGATTTCTCTTCACAAGATTGCTATCTCTTGATTGATCAACTGAACTTATATGTTCTTGTGATGAGAAGTAGCCCAGATTTCTTGACGTGTGGTAGTCTCAGTGATCTTCCTCTCAAGTTGGTTAAAACTAGACATCATTTGGTTTTTCCATTGGTTTATCGCCTAATTAGACTTGCATTGATATTGATCGTGGCGACGGCATCAGTTGAGAGGGTTTTCTCGGCCATGAATATTGTAAAGACGGATCTCCGAAACAAGATTGGTGATGGTTGGCTCAATGATTTGATGGTTTGCTTTGTTGAGCGGGAGATATTTGCAAACATTGGTGACAAGGAGATTATGAAACACTTTGATGCCTTGAGGAATCGTCGAGGCCATCTACCTCGACCAACTCGTGTTCCTTCGAGTACTTCAAATTAATGCTACAATGCTCTATCTTCAAAAGTTACAATTGTGGTCACACTTGTGTTGAGATTCATATACATAATTTTTTTTCTCTTTATGGTGTAGGTTTTGCTTGGAGTTTGGGGTCATATTCTCAAAGCCCTTGATCGTACACGCAACAAGAGACCGTAGTAGTTGTAAGATGTTTTTCTTACAATTTTCCATGTTTTTAGTAGTTGAATATTATCTATATTGAAAACTGAAGCTTTTGAGACCGTTTATTGTGTCAGATACAATTGCATTTGTGTTTAAAAAGATTGTCCTTAATTGTTCGCCCCGGCAAACTTAAATTCCTGGGTCCGCCACTGGACACGATGGCTCCCGACCACGGGGAAGAAAACATGTGAATCCACCAGATGGCCCCGTGCACGTCCATTTCGTTCGCCACGCAGGCTTTTGGTATTATTAGGCATATTATTGGGACTGCCCTTCTCCTCCTGCCGCTACTGCTGATTCGTTGAGTCGGCGGCCATGCAGAGTGGAGGTTTACTTGCAGAACGGTCGAATGCGAAAGATTGCCTCTCGAGCTAGCGTCAGCTGACAACGCCTCAGCGTCCGTCCGCCACCGGTATTTCTTCTCGCTGCCTCGTGACTCTTTTTAGTGTATTTCTCTTCTTTTATACATTCAGCATATATTCAAATGCAAAAGGTATATAAAAAATAAATGTTGGCAGGCACATTCGCTCTGTACATATCATGCTAGCTAGTCAAAGTTCCACAAGGCATGAGGAACCCTGGCAAACTCTTTCTGTGGTTTTTGCAAAGTACAAGAATCTGTGGTTTTTGCAGAGAGGTCACCAGTTTAACTGTCCACGCAGTTGCAATACGCAGTAATTAGCAGGTTATACAGATAGTGTGGAACCCAGCAGTAAACCTCACGTGGATCATGGCACACTGCCCTGTATCATCAGCAACAGTTTCTCTACACTTGCACAGCACCTTCTTCCTCTGGCATCCAAACCGCATCCCTCCAGTTTGCCTCAGAACAACTTTGCCGTTCCGGAGAGACAAGAACAATCAATGGTGTGGGTGTGCCAGCTTTCCTGCCTGAAATTCAGGCACCGGTGACCTTCCGAGGTGCAACCTACCTAGGAACAGTATTCAGCTAGCATGGGCAGCTCATATGTCCACATACATATGCACTGCAAATATTGTTATTATTATACATGTGGACCATTATTTATACACTGATGCGGCACCATGCGGCCAAATCACAGCTCAATTGTGTACTTTACTCCTCCGGTCTTCATCAGCACCACCAGATGACCTTCCGAGGTGCAACCTACCTAGGAACAGTATTCAGCTAGCATGGGCAGCTCATATGTCCACATACATATGCACTGCAAATATTGTTATTATTATACATGTGGACCATTATTTATACACTGATGCGGCACCATGCGGCCAAATCACAGCTCAATTGTGTACTTTACTCCTCCGGTCTTCATCAGCACCACCAGATGGCAGCGCCCCCAGAAGGCACCAAACCGGCTCTCGTGTTCTTGTCCAGAACACTCCTTGATTGGTACATCTAACCAAGCATATGGAAACAAACAATGGCAAATTGAAAAGAAGGTTTTGTCGGTCTGATTCCAACCTTTGACCTTAACTATGAGAAAACTGTCCTGGTAGACCTAGGATAGCGGTAGAATAATAAAAAACTGGAACCATTGGATACTAGACAAGGCCAGCTTTTCCGGCTTCTAGAGGAAAAGAAGCCTAGGTTTTATCTAGTTTGTGCTTGTGTGTGTTAGGTTAATTAAGCAAGTAAACAACTCTCCCTGAAAGTACAGAAATAAAAGATGGAGAGGAAGCAATGGTTCCAGTTGCTTTAGATTTGATTTTTCTCTATGAAATTGGCTGATTTGATAGGAGAATGATACTTTCTGAAAAGCACCTACGAGTTGCGTCTAAAGATGCTAAGCATAAGGTTGTTGTCATCATGCATAAATCAAATAAAGTAAAAGAAAGCAGGCGGCATAGATTGTCCGGGTGTAAAAATTTCCATGAAAAGTCAAATATTCTTGCAGGACCACTTTCTCTTCACAACCAATTTGTTTCCATAGATAGGTAATCAGCTAGGTAAGCATTGTAATTCTACTTTCTTCAGGTCTACAGTATAATTAGACGAGAAGACGGGAAAATGAAGCCAAGTAATTCACTATATGCATTCTCCCTTTCGACGGTGAATTGCTTTACTTATCTGTATCTACAAAATAATCATTTCTCTCTAAGATATGATATGTTAAAAGAAAAGGATGATTCTAAACTAAGGATAGCAATGTATCAACAAAGCCTAAACATATACGAAAGAGAAAAAATCACCCTGCTACCTATCCCATTTCGTGTTTCTTCTTTTTGCTGTCTGTTGTTTCTCCATGTCATGTATTGTGTGCCGTGCGGATCAAATGAAGAGCTTAACCATCTACCATGGAAGATTTCCAGTCTGTGGATCTGTGAATTCTTTATGCACAAAATCTTTCAAACCGGTGTCATATACTTCACAGAACCGACTCGGCCAATCCTCTGGTTCCACTGGTTTGGTCCCTAGACCTGGTGCCCTGTCCCTGGATCCAACATTCTCCTCGTCTTGCCAATCGGCAACATAGGTCGCGACACGCCCAGAGAACTTGTCCTTAAAAACCTCCCAAACTTGGTATTTGTAGTGGTTGATAAGCATCAAGCCCTGACCAACATTTGCATACTTCATCCCTTCCTTCAGATGGAAGTGGTGCACCACATTGATCAGTGATGGGTTCAATGCATCTGGCCTGACAATTGACTTGTGGCGCTCCGGCGCAGCCAACCGGCAGGTGTAGCCTGTTGTGACTCCTTTCTTGGGAATCTTAGTCCGACCTGATGGACCAAAGCTGTGGCATGCAGTCCTGAGTTCACCAATCCGTGGCCTTCTTGAGTAATTCCGGAGGACACCTTGTAGAGTTTGGTTGCCAGGGAAGTGCAAGAACTCGTCGATATCAATGAACCCCACCCACTCGCAGCTCTCCCGGGCCCTGAGCGCACAATGTGCAAATCCAGCCTCCTGAGATTTCATCCAAGGCCATAAGTGGCGTGTCACATTGTATGCTGAGGGTTCCATAGTATTGAGGACTTGCTCGATGTCATCGTCGCTGTTGTTGTCATAGATGAACCACCGTTGCACACCGATATGAGAGTGGTAGATGATCCATTCCCGGAGGAACCTTGCTTGGTTGCGGAGCATGGTGCATACACACATTGAGTGTGCTTTCTGTTGCCGATGCCTAGTACGCCGGTGCCTGTTATACCTCAGAAGCGGCTCTGGTTGTGCGATCGACGGGAGTGTAGAGCTCCCCCGGCCCTTAGTCCTGATGGAGACCAGCATAGGCTTGTCATCGATGTTTCTGTTGCTGTTCCCATCAGCTGTCATCCTGAGGTACCGGCGAACGCGGATAGGTGTCACACACCGGAATGTCTCCTGTGCAGCAGAGACCACAGGGGATGTGACGACAAACTTCGGCTTCGAAAAGTCCCGGCCAAAGACACACTCGTACCGTGATGGCACACCGAGACGGCCTGGGCGGAGGTTCATCCCTTTGGCAAACACAATGGTGGAATTATCCCGGCTATCAAGAAGCGCAGTGTACACAAGCTGGTCCCATTGGAATGGTGACACCGGAGGCGACTGGGTCAGCGACAGGGACACAGCAACCCCAGAAGGTCCAGCAGGGCAATGCACAAAGCTGGGTCCATCCGGCAAGACGGCGACCGAAAGGGGAGAGTGGCGCAGAAGCTGCGTTGAGTTGGCAATGGAGTACAGGCACTCGAACTGCCCAGAAGCTGGCAGCAAAGACCCATCTCTGAGGATTAGGAGAACATGGTCTGGCTGAGCGACGGCGTGCCGAATTTGGACAGAAGGCAAAACGGTGCCAGCACCATCACCGCCAGCTTGCTGCAACCGGCGCTCTGAGGAGAGGGCGTTCAGGGTCGCCGACGGCCACGCCGTCATGAGCACCGGCCGGAACGACGCTGCATAATCACAGAAACACGAGATCAATCAGTACATTTTTTTTTGATAAGTCACCGGAGAGGGCACAGGGCCCTCACCTGAATTTTCCATTTTTTTTGATCAATCAGTACATCACACGGAGAAATAACCAAACGGATTAAAAAAGCGTGCCTAAATTCAGACGCACAACACAAGCATTCTTCATGTGAAGACGTGAGCTTTTTCTATTCTATTCTGGGATCAATCAGTCAAAGGGCAGCAGCATGTGACTCGATGGCTAACTTCAGGATCAATAAACGGCAAGCTGCTCAAATCGAGCGGACGAACCATACAGAAATCTAGTGATGAGAACTGGACGTTTTTTCCGCGAATGACAAGGCTCCATCAGATCTACAGCGACCCCACGAGAAAGAGTCCAAACTTCTATTTTTCATCTCCCCAGCGATGAACACCAAACGCAACGAAAACCCACAAAAATTGGGAAAAAAAAATTGGTTTGTCTTTCAGGCCTTTCGAATTGATCCCACCACGCTCTAGCCATGAAATTTCCATGAGAAAATAAACAATTCCACTGAGCTACCTAAACCCAACCAAGATACAATTTGCCCACGCGGGCTCCAGATTCCAGGAGCAGGGGAAGGGGCTCACCTCCAATGGCGTGCACGCCGCCGAAGACGACCGTACCAGCGCACAGGAACGCGAAGAACGCCGCGAACAGCCGCCGCCGCGTCCCCGCCGGCGGAGGCCGGAGGCCACCCCTCGCGCCGAAGCTCCCGCCTCCCCCTCCTCCGTTTGCCCCCTTACCACTCCCGAGCCTGCTCAGCTTCCGCTCCTTCGCCGACACCGCCATGTCGGGAACCGTCCGTCCGTCGCCTCCTCACCGCCACCACCCCGGCAGCAGCTCAGATCCACGAGGACGCCGCGGGCCGCACCATTCACGCGTCGGCGGCGCGGGGCACTGCGGCCGGAATGACGGCGTGCTCGCGCTCCCCTTGATCGTTGCCGCGGTTGCCGCAGGCGGTGAGGTGGTGGCGAGGTGGCCGTAGAAACCGAAGCGGTGGTTGCTCGAGGTAGGAAGCCGTCGCCGCAGCGGCGGTGGCGTTTATACCCGCGCGCACGCGGCCGACGGGTGGGCCATGTGCTCTTACCTGTCCCCAGCCGTCGGTGGCAGAGGCCAGGGGCTCGACGCGGTCGGGCGGCGCGTTTTAGGGAATGACGGGTGGGTTCAGATGGACATACGGTCTATGGCTGGTGGGGTCGGGAGTAACGGCACGGGCACGCCCGACCAATCGGAGGCGGGTACGTTGGGCGGGGTTAGCGACTCAGGCCTATGAGGAGAATGACATGTGGGACCCGTACGGTGGACCCAAACTTCAGCTGGTATGTGGGATGGTATTGTGTGTGCGAGTTTGTAACAGCAATTATTGGTGTGCACATGGGGGAACGTATCCAGTTCTGTAGCATGCTCACCAGGGATTTTTTTTAGTGGAATAAAATATTGCTCATATGAAAAAAAAGATGTTCACACTAAAAGAAGGGGTTCATTCTTTTTTTTATACAGTTTGCTGCTTTCGTTTCATGCATTTAATTAGAGGGACATAACAAATGATACTCCCTCCGTCCACTTTTATAAGGCTCACTTCTTAGCATTCAATAGTAAGAAGTGAGCCTTATAAAAGTGGACGGAGGGAGTAGATGTTGTGAGTGTTGTGACATTGAAAGGGTGTTCACATTTGGAGGTATCAAATATTGGACACGCCTTTAATTGTATTCCTTTTTTTTGTCCAAATTGATCATAGGTATAAAATTTTGGTACTCCCTCCGATCCATATTAATAGGTGCTGAAGTTGATGTATTTAAACATGTTTTATTGCTAGATACATCCACTTCAGCATCTATTAATATGGATCAGGGGGAGTAACACATTATGGTTGGTCCCAATTTCGAACCTAAACAGATGCATTGTAGCATCTAACAAAATAACAACAACATAATTTTTTTTTGGTTAGTTTAACACATATTTTAAACCTTACATTAATTATATAATCCCTCTATTATAAAATATAAGAAGTTTTAGTACTCCCACTGTCTTAAAACAACTGTCGCTAAAATGGGTTGAAATGGATGTATCTAGTTCTTAATTACATCTAGATACATCCATCTCAATGACAATTATTTTGAGCCAGAGGGAGTAGTTCAACTAAACCCCTGCATTTAATAACAGAGGGAGTAGATAAGGGCATCCACAGTGTGTGCCAAATTTGGGTGCCAAATACCCTATTTGGCATTTGGCGTCAGTTCCCTACATTGTAGAGGTGCCAAATCTTGGTGCCAAAACTGAAAGCGCATGGTTCCCCCATATGTGGTTTTGGTAATTAATGACAATCCTTATGGACTAATGTTTGCATTGAGTTATCCTTGTAGATCTTGTCCATAGGAAATAATGGAGTTCATGTGTTGAACTCTATTAGCTTCCTTGATGGCCATTGTTATATTCATGGATTTATATGAAGAATGGTCTTTGTTTGAGTTGAGCTTATTGCTAGTGTGTCTTGAAGAAAAGGATTAGGTGATCTTTCATTATCATCTTCAAGACATCATCTTTAGAAGTGAGAAGCAAAGATACAAGGTTGATCAAGCTCGCGATCAACACACAAAGCTACAAGTTGTACCAAGTGGGATTGTGTATCTCATGGTATGGTAAGAAATTGTCAATATAGCTTTGTGAACTAACCCATGATATGTGTGTGTCGCATCTCTATGTGTGGTTAGGTATCTTTCCATGGGCATGAACCAAAAGGAAGATTTCTTATTGCCCATGGTCTATGTCCTCGTCAAGCGGTGTTTGTCATCTAGCTTGACGTGGAAGCTCAAGTGAAGCATCTAGAAGATATCCTATGCTTGATGCTTAACACCCATTTGGAGATTGTGGTCTTGTGAAGATTTGCCGAAAGGTCTCTCCCATAATGGTGTATGGGGGAGCTAGTCTCTCCCATAATGGTGTATGGGGTAGCAACTTGCAAGTCTTCATCAAGCGGAGTTTGTGCTAGCAAGCCCAATCAAGAAAGAAGGTCCTACTTGAGAGAGTCAAGATCGTCATCATCTAGCTCAAGTGGAATGCTCAAGGCAAAGGTATAATCTTGATAGGTTTTCTCTTTTACCGGTCTCGTGTCTTTGGGAGACCGGGTTATAGGATAGATAGTCGTACTATCAAGAGGGGCTCTCAAGTGAGTAACTCGATCGAATCATTATGGAGAGCTCAAACCTTTGCATACTTTGCCTATCATCTTTCTTGGTTCTTATTTGGCCTTTGTCTCCTTTGGGTTTTAGTGCTTGTCGTGATCTTCATGACAAGCCTTGGTTTCTCGAAAACGGATTTCGTAAGAAAAACTTGTTGCGTTTTCGATGGAGAAAATATCCGGTTCAGCTTTGAGAATGTTTCCACACCTTCCATGTGTGGTAACTTCTCCATTCATTTTTATTTGGATACTCCTTGCTGTTATCTTTCCAACCCAATTGGATTCACCTCTTTCGGAGTTCATCCGCAAAAGTTATGTTCGTCTCGGTGATGGAGGTTTTACCGGTTGTTCCTGTTAGAGAGGTTAAATCTTTCTACATTTGGTTTTAGTTTCCATTGTTGGGCAGTGATGTTTCTCTGCATGATCTTGTAGAGTTTTTCATTGCGAACTCAACGAGCCAAAGATCATCGAAAACGGAGTCCGGACGAAAAAGTTATGAGTGTTTTAGTTTTGGTGTCTCTGCAGTTTTCGCCAGTCCGGAGTCTCCGGACTTAGGGCCGGAATCTCCGGTAGTCCGGAGTCTCCGGTGTGCAGTCCGGAGTCTCCGGACCAAAAACTCCCCCAGGGGTTGCCCCCTTGGTGTCGCGTACTGTATAGGGTCCGGAGAGTGTCCGGAGACTCCGGTTCAGACCGGAGACTCCGGTCTTCACACCGGAGTCTCCGGTGTGAGTTTTTCCTGCAACGGCTCTTTTTCGTGGGGACCTATAAAAGGCCCCTTTCTTCCCCAAAGAGCTAGGTCTTCCAAGCACGAATTTTCCCCCTCTCTCTCCTCCATTGTTGACCTTAGAAAGCTTGCCCCTCTCTCAATTCCTCCCATGATTCTTGCATATCTTTGAGGGAAAAGAGAGAGGAGATCTAGATCTACATTTCCACCAATCCATCTTCCTTCTTAGTGAGGGAAACCTAGTAGATCTTGATCTTGGAGTTCTTGGTGTTTCTCCTCCTTTGTTCTTCCTCTCTTATTCCCCCATAAGCATTTGTTGCTTTGTTGGAATTTGAGAGTGAAGGATTTGAGCACTTGTGCTCTTGCCATTTGCATCGGTTGCATCGGTTTGCTCTCTCCACGAGGATTCGTGGAAGTGAAAGTTTGTGAGCTTGTTACTCTTGGGTCTTGGACCCTAGACGACTTGTGGTGTTCTTGGGAGCCTCCAATTGAGTTGTGGATGTGTGCCCCAAGATTGTGGTGACACCGAGAGCCTCCAATTGAGTTGTGGATGCGTGCCTCGGGTTTGAAGGTTGCCAATAGTGGAAGGTGAACTAGGCCTTTGTGGCGGGGTTCATCGGAGAATAGGGTGAGGCCTTTGTGGCGTTGAGTAGGCCTTTGTGGCGAGCTCACACCCCTCCAACGAGACGTACTCCCCTTTGTGGGAGGAACTCGGGAATACATCATCGTCTCCGTGTGCCTCGGTTATTTCTATACCCGAGCTTTTTACTTATGCAATTTACATTGTGATAGCCTTCGAGCTTGAAGTTATATATCTTTCTATCACCTTGTTACTTGTCTTGCTTAGCATAAGTTGTTGGTGCATCTAGTTGACCCTAGAATATTTAGGTTGTATGCTTGTTAATTTAAACACCTAGTTTATTTCCGCATTTAGCAAGCCTTAACCGGAAAAGTTTTAATCGCCTATTCACCCCCCCTCTAGGCGACGTCGTTGTCCGTTCAATTGGTATCAGAGCCTCGTCTCTCTTTATTAGGCTTTACATCCTAGAGAGTACGATGTCGTTTAGAGAAATAGAACATGATCCCTCTTTTATATTCTATGGTAGAAACTATGATGCTTGGAAAATTCGTATTCTTAATTTTCTTGAGGGCATGGGTCCAAAGTATGTTAAGAGAATTGTAGATATGGATTTTTCTCCTCCAAAGGATTCTCAAGATTTATCTTTAGAGGATGAGGAAAAATCTTATCTCGATACTCTTGTATCTAATGGTCTCTTGTGCATTTTGAGCGATGTAGTTATTAAATCAATCATGCCTTTTCGGAACGCTCATGAGCTATGGACAAAACTTCAAGATATATATGATGTGTCCAATATTATTGAGAATGATTGTTCTCCATCCACTTCCGGCCGTGATGAGTTCACATCTTTCTCCACTCCACCAACATGTGATTTGTCACAAGGTAATGATATGGTGAGTGGTGATAGAAATTGCATTGTGGATAGTGAATTTGCTATTGACTATACTTCATCCCTATCCCATTGCAATGATCTATCTTTGGACTTAATATCTTCTAGCACTCAAAATTCCATACATGCTAGTGTTGATAGTCCTTGCATATCATGTAATAGTTGTTCAACTAAATCTCATGATGATATGCTTCCTATGTCTTGTTTTCATGAAAACAATGCTTCCATTTCCTCTTGTACTTGTGTGGCTAACAATGTAGAGGAATCCCATTTTTTGGTGGAACAAGACATGGACCTTAATGGCGCTTCTAGTATATCTTCATCATCGCCATCCATTTCTCATATGTGCCTTATGGCTAGGGATTCAAAGGTATCTCCACCTTTGGAACCCACTACATCTTGTGATGATGAGGATGAGGATGAGGATGAGGATATATTTTATGGAGAGTTTGAGGATGAAGTCTCTTTAATGGAGAAGGGTGAGTTGGTTCTTCTAGATCTCCCTAAAGGTAGTAAAGCTATCACTCCTTTTAGTGAAATATTGGCTTTTGCTATTTATAGCGCTAAAATCATTGAAACTAAAGGTGAGATTGAAAGAAGTGATGCCGATGAAAAGTCATCCCTCACTACGTCTCTTGAGGAAGAGTATGAGCTCCGAGTGACTCTTGAGGAGAAACTTGAATCTATCGAGGAGCTCTATAATGAACAAATAACCTATCTCACTAAAGCACGTGACCATACCAATGCTAAATATAAAGTGCTTAAAAATGAAAAGGTTGAATTTGTTGTTGGCAATGCTAATCTAATTGAGGAAAACTCTAGGTTAACTAATGAGCTTGCCAAGTTATCTTCTTCTATTTCTAATGATGCTTGTGCTACTAACTCCACATCTTGTGAAGCATCTATTTTGAAGGAGAATGTTGAGCTAAGGGCTCAACTTGAGTTAATGACTAGCAAGTGTGGGAAATTGGAAGAAAGTCATGAAAAGCTATATAGATCTCATGAGGATCTTCTAGCATCCCATACCAAGCTAAAATTAGCTCTTGAGGCTATCACTACAAAGGTGACATCTTGTGAGCCTCATGAGGGTACTAGCACAATATCTTCTAGTAATGCTATATTGACTTGTGCTCGTATTAGTAATTCATCCTCCCATAATGTTTCTACATCTTGTGATGAATTGCTTTCCTTGCCTTGTTGCTCTAACAATGAAGAATCTACTTCCTCTAGCTCTTGTGTTGATTCTAACCATGTAGAGAAAATTAAAGAGCTCAAGGCCCAAGTCACTTCTTTGAAGAAAGACTTGGAAAAGTGTCATGAAGGGAGTTCCACACTTGAAAAGATGTTGAGAGTGCGAAGACTTCCCAATGACAAGAGTGGACTTGGATTCAACTCCAATCTCAAGAACAAGTCCATTATTGACAAGAAGAAGGGCCAAGAACAAGTCAAAGATCCGGCCAAGATTATTTGCTTCAAGTGCAAGATTGAAGGGCACCATGTTAGATCTTGCCCTTTGAAGAAGAAGCCTCTTAGTGAGAAGCAACTAGGGAAGAGGCCTCTTGTTCAATCTCATGCTCAACCACGAGTTGAACAACAGCCACCTCCTAAGAAGACTCAAGCCAATGCTCCTCTTGTTGAGAAGCCTATTGAGAAGAAAGAAAAGAGTCGATGTTGCTACCTTTGTCGCAAGAAGGGACACTTTGCTTCTTCATGCACTAATGGTACATTATCCAACCCTATCCTTGTTGATAATGCTTATTCCATTAGGAAGGATAATGTGGGCAATGTGTTTGCCAAATATGTTGGTGCTCCAAGTGGTGTCAAGAAAAGAACCATTTGGGTTGCCAAACCTATTGTGACTAACCTCTTAGGACCCAACTTTGTTGGGGACCAACAAGCTCAAACTTGATCAATAGGTGGTGTTGGAGGGCATTGGAGACTTGGCTAATTCATGAAGAATTAAGGGATCTTCATCAATTTTATTTCCTCAAGCCAAGTCACTTGGATTATATATATCTCTTACCCAATGTTCCTCCAAGCGGTAACTTGTATTTAAATCATATATTCATTGAAAGTTGCTTGCTCCCTTGCATATGTTAGTTTTGTTTCTAGCATGTGTTTGTATATGTTGTGCTTCCTACTTACCTATCTTGAGTAATCTAGTTATGTTTGTTGGTTTGCACTCCATGTACTTGTGTTCTTTGTGTTGAGCCTTCATTGCTTATCTTAGTTGGCTCTTTGGGAGATTAATGGACTATCCCATTTTGGGGGAGTAATATGCTTTGCACTTTACTATCCTAAAATGTGTGTACATGAGGAATACCACTTAGTGTTGATATATCAATATTATCTATTCTCTATGTGGTATGTCATTCTCATGAGAAATTCATTTCTAAATGTCCATTAACTTTCTCTAGTTGGATTTATTTTTGCCTCTTGTTGTTTTCAATGGATTATCACATTATGGGGGAGTAATAAGCTATGTGCATATTACAATCCTAGAAAATGTGAACATGTGAGGTATTGTCACCTAGAGTTGATATTATTATTTATCTTGTTCCTATGTGGCATGTTGCTCAAACAAGTTCCATATTTGCTTAAAATATCTTGTGTCTCTCTTCTTTGGTATCTTGTTTGTTAGAGAGTTTCTTGTTGCCTTGCATTTCGTTTTTATTTGAAGCCTTCAAGAATCTCTATCTAAGCATGTTTTTTTATTCCTATCTTTTACCACATGCTTATGTTTTGTGAATATGATTGTGAACAAATCTACCACCGAGAAATATCTTCATACATATCTTGTCTTTGACAAGTTATAATAATTTGTGGTAAGTTTATTGATCATATTTACTTTGGCCATTGCTCTAATATTGCCTTGTTTCTTGCCAAGGATTTTGTTTGGTTCAAACTCCTTTGTGTCTTCCTTGCTCTACTCAAAATTTGTTTTATGGTTTCTTGAGTTAGGAAAAGCAATGATCCCATACTTGTGCACTTGTGTTCAAAGTCATACTTCTTTGGGTTGCACTATTCTTGGGGAAGCTATCCTACATTGAGTAGATCACCATTCATTATATTGGTATTGCATCTAATTGGTTTTATTTAAACATGACTAGTGTTTGAATAATATATATGGAAAGTAATGATTCCATTGTGTGCATTTTGTATTCAAATGCAAGATCATAAATAATGCACTATTATTGGAAGAACTATCCTATATGCGTTTGAACACTTGTTGTCTTTAAATTTGTTTGTTATCCCAATGACTTGTCTCTTTGGAAGACAACCACTTTTCGTCTTGGTACTTTGTGTGCTATCATGAAAAGTGTAGAGGGTTTGTTCACTCTTTTATGTTTTTTTTGGTATCTTCTCTATTTGGTTTCCTCAATCATATGTTGATTTGGGTCTCGATATAATTTGGACAATTATCTTTCTTTTCACTCTTGTGAGTGGCTTCTTGGTTTAATTGGTTCTTTGTCCAATTTGTATCTTGTTTTGATTCTTGAAAGTTTTGTGCATGCATACTTACTATGTATATCTTTTGGCATGCTTACTTTCGTTGATCCAATATATAGGATAAACTCCATCAAATCCTAAAAGGCTAAGATGTGCATGAAATTCAAATTCATATTAATATGCACATATTTATTTGGAGTTTGTCCTATGTATTGTAGTTGTTCTAACTACTTCGGACCCAATGAATTTGGGTACCATTTTGTACTTGAATTTTGTTTTTAGGTACAATGGAGATACACTGGTTGTTTGCTCCATTCATAAGGAAGGTGTTCTCACCATGGTATTATAGGAGTCAAGCTACGATGATTATCAAACTCGCATCCTCTTCATCACCAATGTCATCTTGGTAACAAGTATCTATCTCATGCATACATTTCTAGCTTTCAACCTTGTGTAGGTTGCTTCTTTGCATGATTTCCCTTTGTTGCATTTCTTTTGGTTCTTACAAATGTCTTTTCAAAAACATCTTTATTGCAACCATGAGTAAGCCGGGATGATTACATACTAATGGGGTATTTATAATTATTTTATGATTCACCAATCCCAAGTATATTAATCTAGCAACTTCTACTTGAAGTCTCTCATATGCAATATTGATGAATTCTCAAAAAACCATTTGAATCTCTTGTGATATGCGTTACCTTTCTCAAAGCATTCCAACTATCACTTTTACCTTGTGATATTTGTGATGCTTTGATGAGTTTTGGTTGTTCATTTATATCCCTTTAAGATAAAATTAAGCTTAGTGCTTTGCTTTCAAGCAAAAATCTTATTGGTATATTAATGAACCTATCTTGGATATCATGTTCTTCACTTTTGTACTTATTTTGTGTGTGCATGTTTCTTTGTGGATATATATCTTTGTGATTGTTGTCCACTTAGAAACTTATACACACGATAATAGTTACATCTTTAATTGATATTCTATTTCTTTAGTGACCACTTTTTATTGCTTTATATTCCTTGGTGGTTCCTAAAAGGCACAAGCTTTGCTTTTGTTTTGGTATTCCTTTTGCATCTTAACAAGCTTGTGGACCTATGTGTTTTATCATTTGATGGTTTGTGTGTATGGGAAAGACATGATATGCACTATGTGCCTCTTATATTGAAAGACTATGTTGATGATTCTATCATCCTATTAGTCTCCTAAAAATGTTTTTCCTTGTCACACGCATCTATTTCGGTTGAGTAAGTCTTTATTTATCACTTCTTGATCTTCTTTCCTCAACTTTTTTTTGTTTGCAAGTTGCGTTGCTTCATTTCCAATCTAGTCTCTTGCTCTTGTTTGTGTTCAAAATTATCTAGAAGGGAGTGATGATTCCATGTTGTGCACATTATATAGTAAATCAAACCTAACATTGTGCATGTACCTTGGGGAGTTCCCTCTTGATTTTCTAGAACACTTGGTTGATCTTATCAAATTATTGATTTTGGTCAATCGGTTTTTAGGATCCTTTGGTTGGTTGCTTCTTTGTGAAAGTTTCCTTCAAATTTGACTTTTCTTGTAAATCTTTGGATCCTCAATATAGTTTGATCTCCCTCCATCTATTCATATTTGGAGATATGCACTTGATTTCACTCATATCATGAGGAATGCATACACTATGGGGGAGCTCTTACTATATTGGCCTTCTAATCTTTTTACCCATTTCGGCAATGGATGCCAATGGGGGAGAAGTTTAGAGGGTTTAAGGGAATTTGGTTTATGCTTTAGTTTCGTTCTTAAGCATTTGCCTTTCCATGCTATTGCATCCTTGCTCTTGTTTAGCATGTTTGCTTTATTCATCATATAAACCCTCGTAAAAAGGGATTGTCATCAATTACCAAAATGGGGGAGATTGAAAGCGCATGGTTCCCCCATATGTGGTTTTGGTAATTAATGACAATCCTTATGGACTAATGTTTGCATTGAGTTATCCTTGTAGATCTTGTCCATAGGAAATAATGGAGTTCATGTGTTGAACTCTATTAGCTTCCTTGATGGCCATTGTTATATTCATGGATTTATATGAAGAATGGTCTTTGTTTGAGTTGAGCTTATTGCTAGTGTGTCTTGAAGAAAAGGATTAGGTGATCTTTCATTATCATCTTCAAGACATCATCTTTAGAAGTGAGAAGCAAAGATACAAGGTTGATCAAGCTCGCGATCAACACACAAAGCTACAAGTTGTACCAAGTGGGATTGTGTATCTCATGGTATGGTAAGAAATTGTCAATATAGCTTTGTGAACTAACCCATGATATGTGTGTGTCGCATCTCTATGTGTGGTTAGGTATCTTTCCATGGGCATGAACCAAAAGGAAGATTTCTTATTGCCCGTGGTCTATGTCCTCGTCAAGCGGTGTTTGTCATCTAGCTTGACGTGGAAGCTCAAGTGAAGCATCTAGAAGATATCCTATGCTTGATGCTTAACACCCATTTGGAGATTGTGGTCTTGTGAAGATTTGCCGAAAGGTCTCTCCCATAATGGTGTATGGGGGAGCTAGTCTCTCCCATAATGGTGTATGGGGTAGCAACTTGCAAGTCTTCATCAAGCGGAGTTTGTGCTAGCAAGCCCAATCAAGAAAGAAGGTCCTACTTGAGAGAGTCAAGATCGTCATCATCTAGCTCAAGTGGAATGCTCAAGGCAAAGGTATAATCTTGATAGGTTTTCTCTTTTACCGGTCTCGTGTCTTTGGGAGACCGGGTTATAGGATAGATAGTCGTACTATCAAGAGGGGCTCTCAAGTGAGTAACTCGATCGAATCATTATGGAGAGCTCAAACCTTTGCATACTTTGCCTATCATCTTTCTTGGTTCTTATTTGGCCTTTGTCTCCTTTGGGTTTTAGTGCTTGTCGTGATCTTCATGACAAGCCTTGGTTTCTCGAAAACGGATTTCGTAAGAAAAACTTGTTGCGTTTTCGATGGAGAAAATATCCGGTTCAGCTTTGAGAATGTTTCCACACCTTCCATGTGTGGTAACTTCTCCATTCATTTTTATTTGGATACTCCTTGCTGTTATCTTTCCAACCCAATTGGATTCACCTCTTTCGGAGTTCATCCGCAAAAGTTATGTTCGTCTCGGTGATGGAGGTTTTACCGGTTGTTCCTGTTAGAGAGGTTAAATCTTTCTACATTTGGTTTTAGTTTCCATTGTTGGGCAGTGATGTTTCTCTGCATGATCTTGTAGAGTTTTTCATTGCGAACTCAACGAGCCAAAGATCATCGAAAACGGAGTCCGGACGAAAAAGTTATGAGTGTTTTAGTTTTGGTGTCTCTGCAGTTTTCGCCAGTCCGGAGTCTCCGGACTTAGGGCCGGAATCTCCGGTAGTCCGGAGTCTCCGGTGTGCAGTCCGGAGTCTCCGGACCAAAAACTCCCCCAGGGGTTGCCCCCTTGGTGTCGCGTACTGTATAGGGTCCGGAGAGTGTCCGGAGACTCCGGTTCAGACCGGAGACTCCGGTCTTCACACCGGAGTCTCCGGTGTGAGTTTTTCCTGCAACGGCTCTTTTTCGTGGGGACCTATAAAAGGCCCCTTTCTTCCCCAAAGAGCTAGGTCTTCCAAGCACGAATTTTCCCCCTCTCTCTCCTCCATTGTTGACCTTAGAAAGCTTGCCCCTCTCTCAATTCCTCCCATGATTCTTGCATATCTTTGAGGGAAAAGAGAGAGGAGATCTAGATCTACATTTCCACCAATCCATCTTCCTTCTTAGTGAGGGAAACCTAGTAGATCTTGATCTTGGAGTTCTTGGTGTTTCTCCTCCTTTGTTCTTCCTCTCTTATTCCCCCATAAGCATTTGTTGCTTTGTTGGAATTTGAGAGTGAAGGATTTGAGCACTTGTGCTCTTGCCATTTGCATCGGTTGCATCGGTTTGCTCTCTCCACGAGGATTCGTGGAAGTGAAAGTTTGTGAGCTTGTTACTCTTGGGTCTTGGACCCTAGACGACTTGTGGTGTTCTTGGGAGCCTCCAATTGAGTTGTGGATGTGTGCCCCAAGATTGTGGTGACACCGAGAGCCTCCAATTGAGTTGTGGATGCGTGCCTCGGGTTTGAAGGTTGCCAATAGTGGAAGGTGAACTAGGCCTTTGTGGCGGGGTTCATCGGAGAATAGGGTGAGGCCTTTGTGGCGTTGAGTAGGCCTTTGTGGCGAGCTCACACCCCTCCAACGATACGTACTCCCCTTTGTGGGAGGAACTCGGGAATACATCATCGTCTCCGTGTGCCTCGGTTATTTCTATACCCGAGCTTTTTACTTATGCAATTTACATTGTGATAGCCTTCGAGCTTGAAGTTATATATCTTTCTATCACCTTGTTACTTGTCTTGCTTAGCATAAGTTGTTGGTGCATCTAGTTGACCCTAGAATATTTAGGTTGTATGCTTGTTAATTTAAACACCTAGTTTATTTCCGCATTTAGCAAGCCTTAACCGGAAAAGTTTTAATCGCCTATTCACCCCCCCTCTAGGCGACGTCGTTGTCCGTTCAAAAACCAAATAATTTGGCGTAGGAGCAACTAGAAGATCCAATGCCAAATTATTTTAAGTGAATAAAATAGTTGAATAGAGGGGTGAGACTAGAGAGAGAGTGTGCAGCACAAAATAGTTTATTATTACTTTATACATGGTGGACCACACCATAGGGGGATTTGGCATTTGACATTGGCTTTGAAACATTGTAGCTAACATAGCAAGTTTATCTCTAATACCAAATAAATCTATGTGACAAATTTGGCTTTGGCAACACTGTGGATGCCCTAAGTATGCATCATTTTTGTTTTTAGTGTTGGTTTAATTTCTCCTATAGCCATGTCGTCGTCCGTCGCTCCGCAATGGAGATTCTCGTTGCATGGCGGTGAGGTCCGAAAGATGGTGTGGTGATAGGAACGGGTATAAAATCGACCAAACTTATTTTACCTTTATTGCTAGTTTTGCGTTGAGTGTGATAAGAACCATTTTTGCTTGCTTGGCAACTAATCGAAAAAAAAAGTTTTTTCTTTGAATTCTTCCGGACTTGGACAAGTCGGATTCATAACATTTGATCAAAACCTTCAAGATCTATAGCATGGGACTAGGGTGATGAATGCACCTCTGCCAGGGTTCACAGTAATTAATACGTATAGGTAAATTCGGCAGGACCATTGGCTGTAAATATGTAAATTTAGGTTGTCGTCGCCGACCCTACTAAGGCGACGACGACAATATTCCTCCTCCTTGGGCATGATCCTCATAATCGCTTACTCGGCCGCCTCGTACATGACAACCCAACCCTCTTTGCAAATTAAATCGTCCTAGTCGGGTGGTATAACTCCTCCCTCCATTGGTGATGAGGAGCGTTTCAAGATTAGGGATTTAGGGCTTCTAAATGTCGTTTCACGAAAATCCTTCCTAGAGTCATCAGGGTTTGACTATTTATTGTTCGGTTTTGCTAACCTATTTCTCATTCAAGTTCTACACCATCAGATCTGTATCGTTATTCATCTTGTTCCTTTGATTATTCGTCCGCCGCCGAAGACTAAAACATGCACTCAACAAGCAGCAAACGACTAGGACACCTGCAAACATCCTTGCCAATCAAGACTTTGAAGGTCGTAATAACCACTCGTCACGAACAACAAGATCGATTACCCGTTGAATGAACATCGGTTAAGGACAATCCTAAAGAGCACATGATTGCAATGTTTCGTCACCAATCAAGTCGGTTGGAGAAACGGAAGATTTGACAAAAAGGACCACCTATAAATGTGCATTGTCAAAAAAGACCACTTTCTAAAAAAATTGTCAAAAATGACCACCTCTCTGTGGCGGCAGGCCTCGCCGGACGACACGTGGCACCTGCCGCCACGGACGGAGGCGGCATGGCCCTGCCGCCACGACTGGAGGCGGCACGTTCCTGCTGACCAGCCAACCGAAACTGCAGCCAGCCACAGCATCCGAAACAATGTGTACTGTAGCGTGAACAGTACAATCCGATTTTGTTTTTTAGTCAAAAAAATACTTGCATCTAGCCAACAAGACCCACTACAGGTATGAAAATTTTCAATGAAAAATGCTTTTTATTTTTGGAGAAAAAAAATAGACAAATTTGATAAATTTTTGGAGATTCAGATTGGATCAGCTTGCACACAGTGCAGTGATTGGTGGCAGCAGAAATTTAGAACATGCCGCCTTGAGTTGTGGCGGCAAGTGCCACGTGTCGTCTGGCGTGTCCTGCCGCCACAGTGAGATGGTCTATTTTGTCAAAAATTTTAGAAGGTGGTCTTTTTTGACAATGCACTTGCGCGGGTGATACTTTTTGTCAAAAATTCGGAGAAACGAACATTGCCATAGAACCCAACGAACGAAGATATTGAAGATGTTGTACCACAGATCAATGAACAACTTTCCTTTAACAACACACCAACTGAGATCCAATAGATGTGATAGCACCTACCCTCAAAGCATGTACTACAATGTGGTGATGTCAACTGTCACTTAGAGATGCCACATAGGATCTTTGTTTGGTTGGAGGAGAGAGAATTAAGATATAGAGAGTTGTCTTTTCTTAGCTAAGGATGATTCCTTAAAAATTAAGAAAGGACTGTTTTCTCCATTATATTACATGTATTTTCTTATTAACACAATTTCACTCTAAAATTTAATTAATTTTCATTAATTGTTACTCCCTCCGTTCAACAATAGATGACTTCCACATATCTATATATGGATGTATCTAGACACATTTTAATGTCTAGATACATCCATATATAGATATGTGAAAGTCATCTATTGTTGAACGGAGGGAGTAGATATGACAATAAGAGATAACATATTGTACCACTAATATTTATTTTAGGTGACATGGAGGACTAAGAGAAGATCCGCATTTTCTTCCATTGTACATGTCCTCATTGGCTCTTTGGCTACAACGAAAACATAGATAAGGCCCACACGTTATAGCCTCGACACGTCAGATTTTACCCTCACTCTCACCCCACTCTCACCACACTCTCACCCAACGGTGCCAGTGCACGGTGAAGGATCGAGAGGTTAACTAGAGGGGGGGTGAATAGGTTAACTACAAATTTTAACTTCTTTTTCAAGTTAACAAGGCAAAGCTCAACTATAGATTATCTAGAGTATGCAACTAGATGGACAATCCTATATGTTGAGCAATTACGACTAGCACAAGGTGAACGATATGACTAAGCTAGTAGTAACAAGTAAAGGTAAGTTGAGGAATAACCGAACATAATGACGCGGAGATTTATCCCGAAGTTCACTTCCCAATGGAAGCTAATCTCCGTTGGAGCGGTGCGGTGCCACCAAAGTGGAACACCGAGTAGGCCTCAAATGCCACACCGTATCTCCTTCGAGATCTTCCACCGATGTGGATAGACTCGAATCACTATGTTGCCGTTGAGGTTGACAACTAGAACCTTTACAAGGATGAGGCACACTCCACAAGATTGGAGGGTCCTCACCAAATCCCAAGAGCCGCCAAGACTCCGAGAAGCAAGATCCACGGGCACAAAAGCACCAGGGATATCAACAAGGCTCCTAGCTCCGATGAACTAAGAGCAACAAGATTCCTAGCTCCAATGAACTAAGAATAGCAAGATCCCTATGGGATGAGTGGGTGGATTTCTAATCGGCTCGGTGGAGTTGTATATCGGGGGTAACTCCTTCAAATCCCAAAGTATCACGAGCTTTGGTTGGGGATTTGTGGAGTTCTTGTTCTTGAGCTTGAGCTTGGTCAATCAATGGTGGTGAGAGAGAGTGTGAGTAGGATTGACAAGAAGCAAAGGTAGGTGAAGACCCCGTATTTATACTCGTGTCGAAATATGGCCGTTTTAGGGGGTTTTCCCCTTTCCTGCGTCCCACCCCGGCCTGGGGGCCGGCCTGGCCGGCCTGGGAGCAGCCAGGGCCGGGCCAGAACCCACCCCGGCCTGGGGCCGGCGTGGGCAGCCAGCCCGGCCTGGGGCCGGCGTGGACCAGGGGGGAGGCCGGACCCCCACCCGGGCGACCCGGCCTGGAGGCCGGCCTGGGGCCGGCGGGGCAGAGGGGCGGGGCCGGACCCCCACCCGAACGCTCCGGCCTGGGGGCCGGCCTAGAGCTGCGCCAGCCCGGCCTGGAGCCCGGCCAGGCCGGCCTGGAGGCTGGCCACCCTTTTTCTTCTTCCTTTTATCCTTTCTCTTTGCCGTCTCTTTTCTTCTCTTCCTTGTCTTTTCCCGTAGCATTTTCTCACACGTTGCTGAACTTTGTAATACATTTTACGGGACGATATTTTCTGATTACACTTAGCAAAGCACATTAGTCCATCTATATGTTGTAATCAAACACTCAAAACAGGATTTAGAACCTATGTTCTTTCAATCTCCCCTTTTTGATGTTTGATGACAACATACGGATTTGCATAATAGATAATTTTGCATGACTATTTGTGAGAGAAATAACATATATTCGTACTCCCCCTATTTGTGTGCCCGTTAAAATTGACATGTATATTTGATAATCATGGTGATGAAGAGACTATAACATATTTATGTGAAGTGCAAGAAATTAGTTCAACCATGATTTTTACCATTGAAGATACACATGTATGAATAATAATGTTTACTAATTGCAAGATCTTACCATAGCATTCTTCTTATGAATAATAACTTCCCTCAATATGGCTTCAACACATTCAATATAGTGAGTGGAGAAATAACTTGATAATCTTGCTATGATCTTCAATAACCATTGTCACACACATAATAGAGAGTACGATAGATAATTAAGGACATAGTCTTACAATAACATCAAGGTTCAGAAAACACACAAATAGTTTCAACTAGAAAGCAAATCACAAAGATAAGACGCAAATGAATGCATGTGATGCAATGCTATGCGTGAGTGGTTCTCCCCCTTAGCATCATACACCAAAAAGGGAGAAAAATGCAATGCGATCACTCGTCGCCCATCTCGTCCTCATCTTCATCCTCATGGAAGTCCTCTGGGGGAACCTGACTCGAGCTAGCCTCAGCGGTGGTGTATGGCCCCGCAAAAGAGCCAAGAGAACTCACATCATCTCCGCACCAATATGTATGCTTAGACTTCCACTTCTCCTCCTCAATCTCGTCAGAGCTGGAAGAACTAAGAGGAATCTTGAGTGCAGTTTGGATGGCGCGCTGACAGCGACTAGATGCCTTCCCTTTGCGATAAGCCTCATAATCCTGATGTTGCTTATCAATGAAAAAGAAGTTCATCTTCTGAAGAATCTTCTTAAGATTGAATGTCTCAGGAGGAGGAGAAGGTGAAGGAGAGCGGCGAGCAATTGACTCAGTGCGGGTGCGCTTAGGCCTTGGCTCATTAGCAGTCTCAACGGGAGTCTCATACATGAGAATGTTCTTCTTTGGAGTCACTTTGGCATAGTTGTTGAGGAGACCTTCTGGGATGCGGGTATCAATAAGGCGCTGAATATATGAGCCATAGATGGGTACCCTCTTCTCCTTAACCACATTCTGCATCTCCTGCCACATGTAGTCCAGTACATCCAACTTCTTCTTTGCTTGCATACGAGACTCAATATGGAAGAGAAGGTTGATCATCCACTTGCGTACCTCACCCTTCTCACCAAATTTGGCGTTGATGGTGTTGCGAAGGATGGCGTGTATCATGTACCAATGCTCAGAGAAGAACTTGATCTTAGGAATATGCACGGAGCCGGTACCTTCGGGATAGCAATGACGAATCCCATCCTTGGCCTTCATAATCTATTTGGACTCCCCATGAATGCGGAAATGATATGCATAGTCAAAATAATATTCGGGGATACCCAAGATAGCACCAAACTCATCCATAGTAGCCTCACACTTGGTGCCACCGCTCATCCATATCAAAGTACGCGGGAGACGCGCGGGACCACCCGAGGAGAAGTGAACCGTGGAGTAGAACTCCCTGAGCAACTCTGGAGAGAACGGATGAGCAAGTGTGTCACCCATGAGGGGAGTGATGTTGTGGTAGTCCATGATGGTCATAACTTCAGGCCACTTGTTGCGAGCATACTCAATGTCAAAGAAGTGTTGATCCACATGAGTGTGCTGTAGCTTGCCAAGAATGAATTCATGCATTACTTGATGCATCTTGCAATAGAACCGAGCATCCGAGCACGTGCGTTGATCAAACTCATAAGGATTAAATTTGAGCCTAGCTTCCTCAAAATCAGCGGCACCAAGGCCACCCCAGTTTCTGATCACGGGCTCTTTCGGATTGATAGGAAGGGCGGATCTCCGTGAGGGAGTAGAGACAGCAACCTCTTGGGCAGTCTTCTTGCGAGGGTTGCGAGGACGGAGAGAGCGAGAGGCATCCTCGTGGGGAGGAGAGTCACCTGAAATATATGATGCATGGAGATGGAACATGATAATGAGTGCACATGGTCGTTTGTTTTATGTGAGAGAAGAAAAAAATTAAACCATGAATCTATGGGACAATGACATGGTAAACGAAATACTAGCCCAATAGTTAGCAAGCAAAAAAAAAATTGAGGGGTGTTTGCATATTATCATATCATGTGGATAGAAGTGTTTGATGTGAAACAAAATATTTGGCATTTAAGCATACAAACAACCATGAGAATGTAAAAATATTGAAGTGATATCATACACATTAGGTCTTAATGATAGAACAATTGTATCAAGTAATGGGAATTTTTTTGAATATGTATTCATGGTCATAGTCATGATATCGAGGGCTAGGTGAGCGTCAACATGGCATAATCAAGATAATATAGGGAACACGTGATATGAACAAAGCATAATAAATCATAGTGGATGAACCCTAGCATTGAGAGATTATGAGGAGCATGGTACATCAATCATGGCATATCATACCAATAGAACAAATCATAGTATAGCATAGCGGGATGAACCCTAATATGATGAGATAAAAAAAATCTAGCATATGAACACGAGTACTAGCACACACATGGATGGCACTAACATACACATAACACATAGAATAGCCCATAGAAAAATTACCCGAGTTCGAAGCCATGGTCAACCAAAAAGTACTAGAAAAGGAAGTGACCCTATCTCCTCCAATAATGGGTCAATGAAAAATCCGTGTGGAGGAGGGGGCGGAGAAGACCGAGGGCTTGCGGATCCGTGATTTTGGGCGGTGGGGGTGGGCTAGGGAGGTGGGGGGAGGGGGGTAGGGAAGAGCACCTAAGGGCTCTAATGGAGATGGGGGAGGAGGAAGAAGGAGTGGTTGGTGGATGGGGGGTGTGTGCGTGCGTGTTGGGAAGGGAAGGGGCGTGGGGGGGCAGGAGCACCCACCCCGGCCTGGGGCAGGGCGAGTGGCCGGCCTGGCCGGCCAGGCGCGCGCGGGGGCGAGGGACCCCGGCCTGGGGCCGGTGCGCGGGGGGGCGGGGCCGGGCGCGAGGCCGGCATGGTGGCCGAACGCCCCGGCCTAGCCCCCGGCCTGGGGCCGGCCAGGGGGCGGCTGGGGCCGGGGTGGGGTGTGCGCGCGCGAATTTTTTTTTTATTTTATTTTTTTTATTTTTGATTTGTTTTTGTTTGTTGAGCTGTTGGGGGCTTGTTGGGTGGCTAGGGTAGTGTGTGTGTGTGTTTTGTGTTTTTTTTTTGAAACAAAAATAAAACACGACTTATCAAATCGCAACTTATCAATGATCCTACCCAACTTATCAAATCACAACATGCGATACACAAATGAACAATATTGCAATTCAAGAAATTTTCATGAAATATAATCTAACAACATTTTCTTGAGTGTGTTTCGTAGAGCACTTTTATTTGACCATGTGCACGAATGATATGAGGATGATGACATGCATATGATGTTTTCATTTGTATCCAATGGGGAGAAAAAAAATGAGAAAAAAAATGAGCAACATTGGATACCAATGAAATATGAAATCAAATGGAGATGCAATTGAGTGAACACTCGAACACAAATGTCGTATGAAAAAATTGGCGGTGGCCGTAGCCACCATGTATGAGTATGTTCGATATGACACCGCGAAGATATATCTTGGGTGCATTGTCGAGACTCATCATTTAAGCACATGATGTCATTAAAAATGATCATTTAGGCATGATTTGTTTATTTATGCATAATAGAGGTAGTGTTGGCTCATTGATTGAGCTACACTCCCCCTATGTCTATGCGTGCATCTAAATCCAAATAAGAGTCTAGTAAGGGTGTGTATGCGAGATTTCCAATCAACTAAAATTGCTTGCACATATGATGTTGAGCTCACTCCTCAATTCCTTGAATCTCTTCACATCTAGAGGCTTGGTAAGGATGTCGGCAAGTTGATCTTTAGTGTTGACATAAGAGAGTGAGATATCACCAATGGCCACATGATCCCGAATAAAATGATACCGAATCTCAATATGCTTGGTCTTGCCATGAAGTACCGGATTGTGACCAATCTTAATGGCACTCTCATTATCACATAAAAGAGGCATTGTCTTAATCTTAATTCCAAAATCCTTAAGACATTGCCTCATCCATAAGAGTTGAGAACAACAACTTGCGGCGGAGATATACTCCGCTTCCGTGGAGGAGGTGGCAATACAATTTTGCTTCTTGGAAGACCAACACACGAGAGACCTACCAAGAAATTGGCAAGCACCCGAGGTTGATTTTCTATCCACCTTGTCACCTCCCCAATCCGCATCCGAGTATCCCACAAGATCAAAAGTTGTGTTTGATGGATACCAAAGACCATGAGTTGGAGTGTCAACCAAGTACCTAAGAATCCTCTTGACCGCAATCATATGGCTTTCCTTGGGGTTAGATTGAAATCTTTCACACAAACCCACACTAAACATAATATCCGGTCTAGATGCACAAAGGTAAAGCAAAGATCCAATGATGGATCTATAAAGTTTGGGGTCTACCGGTATACCTTCATGATCCAAAGAGAGATTTGTGGTAGTTGGCATTGGATAAGGTAATGGTTTGGCATTAATCATATCGAATTTCTTGAGCATGTCTTGAATATATTTGGCTTGACAAATAAAAGTCCTTCAGGATATTGCTTGATCTCAAAACCTAGAAAGAATTTTAATTCTCCCATCATAGACATCTCAAATTCACTTGTCATTAGTTTGGCAAATTGATCTACAAAACTCACGTTAGAGGATCCAAATATAATATCATCAACATATACTTGGCATACAAAGAAATGTCCATCTACACTTTTGGTAAAGAGTGTGGGATCAATTACCCCAAGCACGAAGCCACGATCTACTAAGAACTCCTTTAAGTGATCATACCAAGCACGTGGGGCTTGTTTGAGGCCATACAAAGCCTTATGGAGGAAGTAGACATGGTTAGGATACTTGGGATCCTCGAATCCCGAAGGTTGTTTAACATATACCATTTCATTTAAAGGTCCATTTAGAAAGGCACTTTTAACATCCATTTGATGCAAGATGAAGTTATGACTAGTGGCAAATGCAAGTAATATACGAATGGATTCAAGCCTAGCTACGGGAGCGAAAGTTTCACCGTAGTCAAGTCCTTCGACTTGAGAGTAGCCTTGAGCAACCAATCGTGCTTTGTTGCGAATCACTTGCCCATGAGAATCTTGCTTATTCTTGAACACCCATTTAGTTCCAATGATATTGTGATCCTTGGGTCTTTCCACTAGAGACCATACTTTGTTCCTTTCAAAATTATGGAGCTCTTCATGCATAGCTTGAACCCAATCTTCATCTTCAAGAGCATCATATACTTTGATGGGTTCAACATGAGAGACATATGAATGAATACCACAAAACTTGAGTACTTGTCCACGAGTGGAGACACTTCTTCCCAAGCCACCAATGATATTCTTTTGATATAGTGACTTTTGTTGCAATCTTGATGCTTGACGAGACATGATACGAACTAGAGCATCATCGGGATGTTCATTTGGTGGAACATCTTCATCATTTCCTTCATCAAGACCATTGTCCACCCTTATTGGAGTTCTTGGTGAAGTATCACCAAGACCACTTCCACCATTATCATTGGGTGGATCTTGATCACTTTCTTGATTGGAGATATCCACATTAAGATCTTCTTCTTGTTCTTGGTTTACCATTTGATTGGTGGTTGATGTAGAGGGCTCCACTTGCGTAGAGCTAGTTCCATCCTCATTTGCCACAAGGTGTCCCTCAATGGGTATAAGTGGACCTACACCCATTCTTCCTATGGCTATGGAGGATGGTTCATCACCTACATCATCACAATCAATTTGCTCCACTTGGGAGCCATTATCCTCATGAAATTCCACATTCATAGATTCTTCAACACACCCGGTGGATATGTTGTAGACTCTATAAGTGTGGGAGTTCGTGGCATAACCAACAAAAATACCTTCAAATGTTCTAGCATCAAATTTAGACAATCTAGTTCCTTTTATGTATACTTGGCATTTGCACCCAAAAACTCGAAGATATGAGAGGTTGGGTTTGTTACCGGTTAGAAGCTCATACGGAGTCATGCCAATCATCGGACGAAGGAAGAGTCGGTTAGATAGATGACAAGCGGTGTTGATAGCTTCGGCCCAAAAGTTATATGGGGATTTGAACTCGGCCATCATAGTTCTTGCCATATCAATAAGTGTGCGATTCTTCCTCTCCGCAACACCATTTTGTTGAGGGGTGTACGCGGCGGAATATTGATGTCTTATCCCCTCATTACCCAAGAATTCATCCATGGTGTAGTTCTTGAACTCGGAACCATTGTCACTCCTAATGGATAAGATCTTGGTGTCATATTGGCGTTGCACTTCGGTAGCCCAAGTAATGAATCTTTCTTGAGTTTCACTCTTCTTCTTGATATAGAAAACCCAAGTGTATCTTGTATAATCATCAACAATAACCAAACAATACTTCTTGCCACCAAGACTATCATATGTGGGAGGACCAAATAGGTCCATGTGAATGCGCTCAAAAGGTCTTGTTGTGGCGATGATAGATGTTTTAGGATGATTCTTCTCATGCATCTTTCCGGCAATACAAGAGCTACAAGGACGATCTTTGGAAAAATTCACACTTGTTAGTCCTACCACGTGCTCACCCTTCACAAGAGTTTGTAGATTTCTCATACCGACATGGCCTAGGCGACGATGCCAAAGCCACCCCACGTCGGATTTAGCCATTAGACATGTGGCAATATGTGTAGTTTCTTTCGAGAAATCCACTACATACATACCGTTTTCCACAAATCCAACAAAGGCTACTTTAAGAGAAATAGTGTGAAGGACAAGCACATGGTGACGCCCAAATACACATGTAAAATTGCATTCACAAAGTTGCAAGACGGAAAGAAGATTATAGCCAAGGGACTCAACAAGGAGGACTTTCTCAATGGATGAATCCGGAGAAATGACCACCTTGCCATGTCCCAATACCTTAAGTTGTGAGCGATCACCAATAGTTACATGAGCAAACTTGAGAAGTTGGAGTTTCAAGTCTTCTAATACTTCTTTGCTTCCGGTCATGTGTGCGGAACAACCGCTATCAATCATCCATGATGTTCCACCGGAAATGCAACCCTACAATAAATCAACTTCTTGTCTTAGGTACCCATTTTTGGATGGGTCCTTTTTTGTTAGTCACAAGGGTCTTGGGAACCCAAATAGCATGCTTGTAATCATCACCATATGAGGTGCCTACATACTTTGCATAAACATGACCATTAGTAGATTTTAGAAGCACATAGGATGGGTTATACTTTCCCGCAAAGTTGTTGTGAGAAGTAGTGTTCCTAGAAACAATACTTTTAGCAATAATATCAAACTCATCTTCCTCATTAGCCAACTCCCCCTCCTTCACAAAAACAATAGAGTTAGTGGAGGGAGTTGACTTCTTCTTGTAGGCCACCTCCGATGTGGAACCAAAACCAAGACCTTCTTTACCAACAACTCTCTTATGATTACTCAAAAGATCATTGAGGTTCTTTTGGCCTTGGATGCATGTGGCAAGGCCTTTGTTGAGTTGTGCCTTCAACCTATTGTTCTCCTCAATGAGAGTTGCCTTGACACACAAAGGGTTAGTAGCACAAGAGTTTTCATTCACAATTCTAACTCCTTTTAAGGTTTTGAGCTCACTTGAGATAGTACGATGATCAATTTTAAGCTTATCAAAATCCTTAATGAGTTCATTATACCCTTGGTTAGTTGCATCATTTAAACTCATGAATTCCGTTACCTTAGCAAAAGCATGTTGACAATCAAGTTTAACTTTAGCTATGTCAATTGCAAAGGTTTCTTCAATGCTTTCTTTAAGGCAATGTGATTCATCTAGAGCTTTCTCAAGCTCCTCAATTTTATTAGCATCATCACGAGCAAACTTTTCAAGTAACATTATTCTCTCCTCATGTTCATCAATGAGTCCATGTGCCTCACTTAATTGATCCATGAGAGAGACAAAGATGGATTTAGTTTCTCCTTCTAGTTTTTCAACAAAGTTTGTCAAGGGGTCTTCCTCGACACAATTTAGTAGTGAAGGAATAGAGGAGTTAGCAAGTTTAAGTGTAGGAGTCACCTTTGGGGGTATACCCTTGGCCATGAAGCACTTGTGAATCGAGGGGCCCTTGTTGTCATTTGGGTTGGAGAAGAGAGAGCTTAAGTTAGGAGGTATGACGCCCCTAGCCATGGCCGCCATACCTACTTGTTCGCCTTCACCATCACTCTCTTCACCACCGGAGGTGTACTCGACTTCTTTAGCAATCATTGCCCTAGGAGGGCCTCTCTTGATGAAGTTCTTGGACTTGGGAATGAAGGTGGATTTCTTGATAAGTCTTCCTCCATTCTCAATTCTACTCTTGAAGGGACACTCGGCAACGAAGTGCTCGGAATCTCCACAATTGAAGCAAGTTCTTGCTTTCTTCATGCTCGAGGATTCCTTCCCTTTGTTCTTGGTGGCATTGGATCTAAAGTCTCCTTTCTTCCACCACTTGTGTTGAGCAAGAGCCAAGCATTCTTCATGTGATGTCCTCATTTCTCTCTCGGAGACCTCATGCGTAGAGCCACCATCATCACTCGAGTCATTATCTTCATGGGGAATGACCTTGGCCTTCAAGGCAAGAGATGCTTTCTTTGCTCCGTTCACACGGGCCATGACATCATCGGAGGTTTGTTTCATGACCTTGAGAGTGATAAAAAGACCTAGGACATCATTGGGGGATAGGTCCAAATAGTCGGCCCTTGCTTGTACATTCATCACCATGTTTTCATTGTATGGCATCAAGGTGAGTAGGAATTTCTCCTTGACCCAATTCTCCGTGCAATCCGTGAATCCACTATCTCTCATATCATTTACAAGAGCATTGAGCCTTCTAAACATGTCTTCTATGTTCTCTCCATCGCCCAAATGAAAGTGTTCAACTTTTCTTTGAATGATTGACCTCTTGGACCTTTGGAGGTTGACATTGCCGTCAAACATATCAACAAGACCATCATAAGCTTTCTTTGCACTTGTGAAGGACCGGATGTGCTCAACTCCTTCCTTCTCCATTGCCCTTTCCAACATGTGCAAGGCATGAGCGTTGAGTTGCTCATCAATGATGTCACTTGAGCTTAGATTAGCGGGATCCTTTGGCTCATATCCTTTTTCAACAATTCTCCATATTTGCATTGAAGAGCTGCACATGTAAGACTTCATGGAAGCTTTCCAATTAGTAAAACGATGCCGATCCACCAAAGGAGGTGGACCAAGATTAGAAACATGCGGATGTTGAACATTAGGAGCATTGTTGTATGCATAGCCAAAAGAATTGCCGCCACTACCATTTGATGGTGCACTATTATTTAAAGGTGAAGTTGTATCACTTCCTTCTTTAGTTGGCAAGGGGTTTCCATGTTCATCTAAGATAATCTTTTCACTAGGTTGCTTAGATGGAGATGTCAATTCTCTTATTAGTCCCTCCATCTTCTTCTCGGAAGATTCAATCATAGCTTGGATTAGCTTTTGAATCCCATCCATGGTGACGGGATCATCGGCCATCCTCACCTCCTCTTTAGGCGGTAAAGCCTTTTATAAAGAGACGAGGCTCTGATACCAATTGAAGGATCGAGAGGTTAACTAGAGGGGGGGGGGGGGTGAATAGGTTAACTACAAATTTTAACTTCTTTTTCAAGTTAACAAGGCAAAGCTCAACTATAGATTATCTAGAGTATGCAACTAGATGGACAATCCTATATGTTGAGCAATTACGACTAGCACAAGGTGAACGATATGACTAAGCTAGTAGTAACAAGTAAAGGTAAGTTGAGGAATAACCGAACATAATGACGCGGAGATTTATCCCGAAGTTCACTTCCCAATGGAAGCTAATCTCCGTTGGAGCGGTGCGGTGCCACCAAAGTGGAACACCGAGTAGGCCTCAAATGCCACACCGTATCTCCTTCGAGATCTTCCACCGATGTGGATAGACTCGAATCACTATGTTGCCGTTGAGGTTGACAACTAGAACCTTTACAAGGATGAGGCACACTCCACAAGATTGGAGGGTCCTCACCAAATCCCAAGAGCCGCCAAGACTCCGAGAAGCAAGATCCACGGGCACAAAAGCACCGGGGATATCAACAAGGCTCCTAGCTCCGATGAACTAAGAGCAACAAGATTCCTAGCTCCAATGAACTAGGAATAGCAAGATCCCTATGGGATGAGTGGGTGGATTTCTAATCGGCTCGGTGGAGTTGTAGATCGGGGGTAACTCCTTCAAATCCCAAAGTATCACGAGTTTTGGTTGGGGATTTGTGGAGTTCTTGTTCTTGAGCTTGAGCTTGGTCAATCAATGGTGGTGAGAGAGAGTGTGAGTGGGATTGACAAGAAGCAAAGGTAGGTGAAGACCCCGTATTTATACTCGTGTCGAAATATGGCCGTTTTAGGGGGTTTTCCCCTTTCCTGCGTCCCACCCCGGCCTGGGGGCCGGCCTGGCCGGCCTGGGAGCAGCCAGGGCCGGGCCAGAACCCACCCCGGCCTGGGGGCCGGCCTGGGGCCGGCGTGGGCGCCAGGGGGAGGCCGGCGTGGGCAGCCAGCCCGGCCTGGGGCCGGCGTGGACCAGGGGGGAAGCCGGACCCCCACCCGGGCGACCCGGCCTGGAGGCCGGCCTGGGGCCGGCGGGGCAGAGGGGCGGGGCCGGACCCCCACCCGAACGCTCCGGCCTGGGGGCCGGCCTAGAGCTGCGCCAGCCCGGCCTAGAGCTGCGCCAGCCCGGCCTGGAGGCTGGCCACCCTTTTTCTTCTTCCTTTTATCCTTTCTCTTTGCCGTCTCTTTTCTTCTCTTCCTTGTCTTTTCCCGTAGCATTTTCTCACACGTTGCTGAACTTTGTAATACATTTTACGGGACGATATTTTCTGAGTACACTTAGCAAAGCACATTAGTCCATCTATATGTTGTAATCAAACACTCAAAACAGGATTTAGAACCTATGTTCTTTCACACGGGCTATAGTGTCAGCTCTCACTTCTCTCTCCTCCCTACCGCCTCCCTACCGCCCCCACTAGCACCGCTCTCGCCTCCCTATCGCCTCCTTATCGTCTCCAGCGCGGACGGTAGCGGGCGCTACCGCCGGGCGGTGGATCACTCGCCCTGCGCTGCCGTCTCGCCCCACTCTCGCCCTCCTATCGCCTCGCGGCGGGCGGTATCGCCCGGCCTCTCGCCCGCGTTGGCACCAGCCTAAGAAAGGGAGAGGCCATAGAGACCACGTGTTCCTTTGGATGCTCCTTCGGTCGGGAAAAAAACCACGCCTTCCTTTATAGTATAACAAAACATACCGTAGCATGTGTTTGATTTAATCATTTTCAAGAATTATTTTACGTATATATTCCTGATCAAAAAGTTTCATCACGATTGACCAAAACAAATTCCTGCATAAATAAATTATTTTTTGTGGTTTCTAATACTCTTGAATTTGTACTCCACTTTGTTTGATCAAGGGGCCTAAAGCTAAGGCCCCACCTCAAAGGCTAAAGGTAGTCAAATGTGGTCCTTTAAAGGGTCACTGTGCGTATTAAACACTGGTTTAACCATTGTTGGACCATGGCTAAGCGCTTGCATGATATTTGGCAACCCTGGAAACCTGCAACCAAAACCAACTAATGCAATGTGGAGGCCTTGCCAAAAAGCTATTATAAAAAGACATTGTCCTGGCAAGAATACTTTATTGACTGCACTAAGATGTTCCTGCAACTTGTTAACTTTTTTCTCTGTATAGTACTACTAAGTACAGTGTAGTAAGGCACATGGCTGCAGGACTCGAGATTCTTCACCTCCTATGAAGTCTGTAGCAGCATAGTACTACCCTGGCCTGTGCTAATTTATTGGCAGTAACATCTCAAGGGGAAAAAGTAACCAGTGTGTTTTTAGTGTAGATCATCTGGTAGTATCTTAAGGTCTGTTTGTGTTTTATATCCAAGTATATGTTTCAGCAGACTTGATTCATGGGCATTCATCGCATCCCTGTTCCGCATTAGTACAGGTATCTGAAATGCAAGAGAGCATAGCGAGGATAATCCTGGTCAGAGTTTGTTGGAAAGCAGAACCGGCTTTCAGAAACCGTTTTCTGAGCATGCCCAGCTCGTGCTGGAGAATATTACGGAGTACTACACTGAAGCAGAGTGTTCATCTGATCTATAAAAGGGCAGCCATAACTCCGGCATTTTTCAAGCCAGAACATACGAGGCGGCTCTGAAAGTAAGAGTTGTAGGAGACTGAACTCTTCCATGTCCGAGACATCCTTTAGGAGCTCAGTTTTCTCCAATGTCTCATCTTCAGGCGCTGCCTAAACCACCATCAGAGAATTTGGCAGATGAATTTGAGTGTTGGATGGGACCAAATCTTACTGCAGAGCGAGACAAGATTTGGTTTCCTCCAATATCTCATGTTCATGTGTTAGACACCGGATGTTGCAGGTAGTGAGAGTTGGATGAACAGCTGAAAACATGTCTGAAGAACCTTGGAAGCTGAATGTGAGGTTTGGACGGGACCAAATCTTCTTTAGCTGTAATGGCGCAAGATTTGGTTTCCTCCAATATCTCATCTTCAACTGTCCCTGATGTTAACACCCACAACATCCTCCCCAGTCAAGCAATCAGTGAACCAGCATTTTCATTTGGTCTCTGGTCATCCGTCTCATATTTTACTACCACGCTTTGTTCAATTTGATAAGCTAAACCCTGAACTAACCCTTTTTTGGCAATTGTTTCATAGAATATATATTCTTATGGTAAGTAAACAAAAGCATGCTTGCTGCCAAATTTGTGTTACACCTACTGAAGCAAAAACATGTACACCAGTTCATATTACCAAGACAAAACTAGAAGTTGTTCATACATAACGCATTACATTCAGCAAAATCACCTTCAACAAGCAAAGTGTAAGCGCCACATTGACCTGTTGTACCCATAAATCATATAGTAGCCCAGGACAGGTAATTTGCTCCTCAGCGACGAAACTGAATTCACCATCTCGCAACAACTGACAGAACAAAAGAGCAGCGCCAAAGCTTCGCATGTTCATCATCTAGGACGTATTTACATGTCAAGTTCAGGAACAGGTAACAAAAGGCAAGCAGTCATCCATGCGCACTCATGTCAGCGATGTAACTCGATCCTGCAAAAGAGCGGCTCATATGCAAGTCGGCAAGCAAGTTAGGTAGAAGAACCCTGCTGGTGGACTATTGCCTCTGGCCTTGCTGCTTGTAGATTTGACAGGGCAGCTTCCTCTAGGCGCTTCCATGTAGCCTCACGTTTTGATCTCACCGCAGCTCCTTGAGCTTCGTCATCCTGAAACTTCTTAAGGCACTCCTCAAACAGTACAGGGTCATGGTCCAAGAATATTTTGCGGACATTAAGACTCAAGCTTTGAACTGCCTGGTTCCAATGACCTTTCGTATTTCGTTCTAACGCAGGAAGGATTATGGGCAGTAACACCCTGCTGTTTTGTTTGATCAAACCCTCAATATGATCGTTGTTCCACAGAAACAAAGCTCTCTCCGCCACCTGTAAAATGAAAGAAGAACAGATGAATCAGTACCTTATATACTAAACAAGTTGCATGGAAACATTACAAAGCATAGAATGATTTATCCTATAGTCCTACTGGCTGAACATCTCAAAAAGATAATGAGGTACAAGACTAAGTATAGACGATTATTCTTGATCAACGGAATCAGTTGTTACTGTATTCAATGACACACCATGGTATCTACCTTTTAGGCCTCCAAGAAAAGTGAACACTAGGTATGATAATTTAGGGATATACTGTATCGTGACCAGAAAAATCAGCTTGTGTGTGACAGTAACTTGTTTTTGAAAGAGGGCCATTATGAATAATGATATGAAAATATGATATCATAGAAACCCAGGTTGTACATATTAGTAAGAACATAGGAGCTCAGAATGCTAACTTAGTGAACAAAGGATAGAAATAAACAGAGATGTACTTTCAAGGCGATTATGAATACAGGAAAAAAGTGGCAGCTTCTTCAGCTATTGCACCCACAATAAAACGTTACATACATATATCACGAAATAACAAGCTCCATAAGAGACCATACAGTTTTGACTGTCTTACTATGATGAACAGGTGACTTGCTATCAGTAAAAGTGATTATATCTCTAGGAAACAAAGGGTAAATGGGTGCACTAGGAAGCTACTCCCTCCGTTCAACATTAGATGACTTCCACTTATTTAGATATAGATGTATATAGACATGTTTTAGTGTCTAGATACATCCATATATAGACAAATACAAGTCATCTATTGTTGAACGGAGGGAGTATGAAACTAACCACATCTAGGCTCTGCTCTCACACCCTAGCTGAACATGAAGTAATGCCAGTACCGCTATTAAAACGATGAGCACATGCCGATGATGATTTAATACTGCCAGACTTAATTGTTAATACAAAGCACCACTTATCTAGATTCAACATTTGTCAGCTACTAGCAGTTTAATGTGAAGTTTATGTATGCTTTCCGATCCTGATATCACACTTTTTGGTACCATTATTCATAAGGTAAACATGGTGATTCAGCAAACCCAACTCTTGCAATATTTTTCTCGTCAACCATTATCCAACCTCAACCTCTCCAGATAAAGATAGTTCTTGAGAATCTCGGGACGCGGATAAGTTTGAAGTAGCAAAACAATGGTCCTTATTCATGGCCAAGTTCAACAGCTTAAATCGTTTCAATATCTGGCTGTTTGTAAGGAATTAATCATGAGGTCATTAAATTGGCCATAAAACGGGTAACATAACTATTTCAGCATGAACAGAACTATTATGCACTTTAGTTTATGCCAATCGTTTGATACAGCTCAGTAAATTGCAATGATAATAGTTCTAGAAAGTCATGGCACAAGCAAACACTTTCACAAAACTAATAAATAGTTTTGAGATGAGAACTTCCATGAGCTACTAAGAAGTAAATATCATAGGCATGGGGTTTTGTTGGCACTCTGCAATTCCAATTTTACCTGGAAGTGAGAACTACTTAAACAGCGGGCAATCTGTCGGAAAAGCGGAACCATGCATCTCTGGAATTCTGCTGGCTGGGTAGCTTCCAATACCTCCTCTAACTCGCCCAAAAACATCACCTCCTTTGAGCTATTAGTGATGGGCCAATACTTTAGTAAACCTCTTATAACAGTATCAGCAAGCTTGCAATCTTTTTCAACAAATTGAGTGACACAGTACGACAGTTGCTGATGATACATGCTAACGCATTTTGGTTTGTGGAGTGGTATCAGCGCTCGGACTAGAAACGATTTATGCTCTTCCTTGAGTGGCAAAGCAAAACCATTGATTATACTACCCAAAATCTCTAACAGCTCCGCAATCCCATAATGCTTTTCTGTCTCAAATATAAATCTGTAGAATATATTATTGATCGACTTCCTGATGAATGGACGGTGCACCATAAACTTGCCATAGATCCTGTGAAGTATTGTCTTCAAATACTCCCTCTCCCTAGGATCCTCTGAGTCGAAGAGATCAAGCAGCTTGAGAATGAAACCCTGATCGACATATCTCTTGGCCATCTTCGCATCTGTCTCAGGAGACTGAACAAATCTCAAGAATAGTTCAAAGACAATCTGCAGGTGAGGCCATGCTGGGTCCATGACAGGCTCTTCCTCCTCCAAATCAAATGACTCGAGTGCCTTGTTCTCCCTTGGCGCAGGATTCGGGGCCCGGAACAAGTTTGTGGATACCATGTTGACGACCTCTTGCACAACAGGCTCTGGGAATTTCCCTGTGGCAGAGGTGACATAATCCACAAGCTCAAGCAATGTTTGCCTCTTGATCTCCTTCTCTTTCACATCCTTGGTCGGGTCTGTGAAATCGAACACCATGCAGCACATGGCGAGCTTCCTGAGGAACAGGCCAGGTTTCTCCGAAGGCGGGACATCCCGGAAGCTTGGGAGCGCCTCATACACAGGTGGGGCGATAAAACCATTGCTGGCACCCACACCAACACCGGCGTTCTTGTTGCTGTAACTCTGGCCAGGATTCGCACCCGTGGCGGCATGATTGTTTGGATTGCCAATCCTACTAGACATGGTCAAATCCGTCGTGGTTCTTGCATCAGACGTCGGGCTTGTCAGCGAGGAGCCCGCTCCGGAGAAATCCTTCTCGCCGGACTTGGCCTGCTTCTTGGGGAGCCTGCCCAGGATTTGCTTAATCATAACGGATTGACGAAACAAGTTCCCGACCAGACCGCGCTACAAAACTCCCCCCAAATCCATCGTGTCTACACACCTGATCAAAGCACACGCCGTGAGAAGCATCGAAAAATGGAAATCCTTTTAATCGAAATCCACGCATCGCACGAGAACGATAGGATAGAACCGAACCTCACCAGATCAAATCGACGCCTGCGGAGTCGAAGCCGCCACAGAGACCGCACCTTTCCGATCGGCAACACCGATAAAAGGAAGAGCCGCCGGGGTCAAAAGGAAGATGGGGCTCAGAGGGTAAAGCAAAAGGCGAAAAAATCGCGCTTTTCCCCCCAAATTTCCACGCGAATTGGCCCGGCCCGAAAGGAGAGGGCACAAACTGGATGGATTCGTTCAGAAACCTGTGGGGAATTCGTGGTGGAGGAGGAGGTGGTGATGGAGGCGTCGCCGGTCGGGTTCGTTCGGGTCGCTTCCTGGGGGAACAGTGGGAGGAGGAGTCACTGGGTGGACGAAGCGAGGACCAGAATGGGAGAGAAAATTAAAGAGAAAATGAAAATTATTGGACCAAATCCAACACGGGTAGCTTCGGTCGGTGGCTGGTAAATATTCTGGTGCACATTTTAGGTTGCACCCAACTCAACACAAAATTCACCCTAGAAAAACTCAACACAAAATTCATCTACACAAAATACGGCTTAAAATATCTATAACATCCAAAAGTTCATCTCAGTATTCTTTAATGTTTACAAGTTACCCATGCAAAGTGTGCATGTCATCGACCAACACCACAAGGCTATGCATGCATGAGTTTTCTTTTATCAACGGAGTGCATGCAAATTTATTGTTTGCGCACTATCATACAGAATATCCACGTTATTTATCAGCTCATATCATTTATGTGACTATGTATGCACTTTTTTATAGCCGATTTAGACTTTTTTACATATATGAAAATCATTTTTTATGCGTGTGGAAACGCGAGGGGTATCTGCAAAATTCATCCAATTGTATTGATTTTGGTGAAACATATTGTTGATCCACAAAAATAGCAAGAGAGGAAAAACTTTAAACACGTGTGAGATACTCCATTTGGTTCAAAATATAAACGGGTTATATTATGGAATAGAGGATATAAGATATTTTCTTGCTTTTTAGTGTTTTTCTAGCCGATTCCCCTAGTCATAGATCATGGCCTGGGAGGTAGGACACCATGATTCAATGATGAGGTGCAATCTAGGGTTTTTTTTATGTTAGACTTACCCTATATAGTGACACCTTAACAGGGTACTGAGATGATTGAGAATCTACTTTGTAAGGAGTCGGTTCCCCCAACTATAATATATTTAGTGATTTTAAGTTACTGCCTATCGAGATGGACTGCTCATGCAATTTTTAAAATATAAAGAAAATTAGTTATATATGTTTGGTCTTTTGCTTTTTCTTCGCCATAGACGTCGAAACAAGTAGAGATGGAGGTAGAGGTGATAATTTAAATGCAAGTTGATGTAACTTCTTTTCCCCACCCCACCGCTTCCCCTCCGTCTCCTAGGTTTTGAGAGTCGCATGTGAGGACACGGCGAGTTCCAGCTCGTTCCCCGGCGGCGTTGCTGGCCGGCGGCGAGAGGGATGCTACGCGCGGGATGTACAGAGTAGAACTAGGATTTTCTTTCCTGCAGTTGTTGCTTTTCTAGCGTCGTTCGGCTCTATGTCGACGAGGATGAGTTCGCGCGTGCTTCCGAGCAGCACAAGCGAGCCGCAGGCCATGGCGGCTTCCCTGGCGATGCTCCGGTGGACGGAGAAGCTGGGGGCGAGGCATGGCGATTCCTCCCTCTCTCATAAGCTCGAAGCATGTCTTCTGGTTCTGGAAGCCGGGGTTTGCCACACTGCATCTGGATGGTCTCCGGTGGAACTGCTTCTTCTGGCCGGCCGTGGTGGCGAGGAGTGGAGGCAGCGACGCCGTGAGTTCTCTTCTTCTTTTGCAGGGTGGAGGTTACCAACGCTGCACAGCTGCGCGCATCACACGACGACGATGTTCGTCGACGTGCTCTTCGGCCGAGATGGTGGCCCCTACTGCTCCTCCTCGATGGAGGTCACCTGGGTCCTGTTCCGGAGCTCGCTGCTGAGAGTAGGGCAAGTGGTTTGTCCCCGCCCTGTTCTTCGCAGCCGGCAACATGGACTACTCGTCGGTTATGGAGAGTGCCCGAGCACCAAGCTCTCGAACCTCGGCATCCGAGCCTCGAGGTCGCCGGCGACTGGGAGCGGAGAAGACCAAGGACTCGATTGCGTTCCCAATTTTAGTCCTAGGGTCTTTTTTGCATTTGTTCTGTCTTTATCTTCAAAAGTTAGGTTTCTCAGGGCAAGTTTTGTAAAAAGGACAGAGCTTCTTTGTACCTGCTCCCTTTGAATCTATAAATGCAGCATCGGGGTCCTTTGGATCCCTCTCTTGTTCAAAAAAAAAAAGTTGATGTAACTTTAATTCATTGAGATAGTGGTAACCTAGCGTCCCACCAATCTGGCCTGGGCGTGGATACCCAAAATTTAACATATTAAAAACTTCAATGTTTGATTTAAACGCGCTTTAAAAAGTTTATAGGTGCGCCATTGGGTTTCTTCACACGAATTAGAATGTTACTCCATGAAAAGAGTCATGTGATTTGCCATGATTTTGTATCATCTTCCGATGCCAGTTTTTACTTTGAGAAATTTCAGAATACAATACAATCATATTTATATATTTGACTATTTGACCACCTTAATATATATACCGAAGCAGGATTTTCATTTTTACGGAAAAAAAAAACCTCATTGTGAAAATAGAACAAAATTATAAGCACCAAGATTACCAAGATGATTGTGTAACAAATATCCTTTGGTCGTCTTGGTGTACTCTTGTGGGTGCCCAAAAGAATAAAGAAGTCGTCAAAATAGAATCCCTATAGAAATATAACTCATGCGGATAATCTACGATTAGATCGCACTAATGATTCAGCACTGGCCCGCTGATCAATATTGCCGCTGATAGACTTGGAATAGCAGGTCCAGCACACATATGCATACAAGATACAACTAGGAAGGAGGAATGATCGGAGGCAGCCAAATGCATAGCTGTGTTGGATCAGTTCATCCAAAATAAAATGGTGGGACACCATTAAGGATGGTCAAATCTTGCTGTCACTCCCTTAAATTAAAAGCTCGCCCAAAACAAAAAAGCTCTGAAAGTTTCAGTGTTGCTCCAGCTAATTAATCCGTCAGATTAGTTCAATAAGCACTCATAAAATATAAACAAATAGCAGAATAGTGGATATATACTCTAATGGACGAATGGCGACTGGTTAGCAACAGAGAGATGGACGGAGACAGTGAGTGCGGGAAAAGTTTGCAAAAGAAGTGGTTAGACATTATGGATAACCTGCCTCTGGTGTCACTGTTACGAGCCGAAATAAGGACTAAACAGATGGCTCAAGGAAAAGAAAAGACAGGAAAGAGATCCATGTCACCTTCATGGCAACGTGATAAAAGCAAAGGCCTGTGTTGTGCCTTGCCTGACTAGCTAGCTACTTGTGCCCAACTGCTTTTGCAATTAAGCAACTTTTGCCTAATCCGTGTGCTTTACTGTACCCTGAAAGCAAATCGTAGAGCATCTACGGTAATTGCTAAAGTCAAATTTGCCACGTAGATTTATTTGATGTGAGTGATAAATTTACTATGTTATCTGCAATGTGTCAATGTCAGATGTCAAATTCTCTAATTGTGTGGTCCACTATGTATAAAGTAAAAAATAAAATACTCTTAGACTTGCTCATGCCTCTCTAGTCCCCGCCCATCTATCCTATTATTTTATTCACTAAAATAAATTTGTCACTGTATCTTCTAATTGCTCCCACGCGGCCACGCCAAAACAAAATTGACTCTGGAATAAACAAAATTGTGCTCTACAATGTTGCAAAAAAATCAAAACTCAATTTGTCAACGGTATTTAGCATACATTGTGGTTGCCTTTAGTCTAGCTAAGTTAGGTGGCTATATGCATCGAAAATTGCGGGGGACCCTTCCTTGTACCACGACGTGGGTTGGCACCGGTACTGTCGACATTGCCCGATTATCTACAAGCAAGCGCTCAGGATCTACATATAGGCGGTGGTGCAGCTCAATCCATTCCACCGAGCACTCCTACTACACATAATGGACCAATGACGAGAGCACGAGTCAAAGCTATGCAAGACAAGGTGAACTCGCTCTTGGCTCTATATTATACCGATAGCTTGGTGAATGGTTCGCTACTTCATGCAGATGTGCTATGTGTGCTCAGGTACGATGGCTCAAGAAGATGCCATGGAAGATGGACAAGCAGCAAGAGTCGACGCCAAAGAAGGAGGAGGAAAATCTCATGACCGTCGGCTCTACCGTCGATTGCAACCAACCTAGACCGGTTCCAGCACCGGCCATACCGGCCCCACAGCGGGCCCCAAGCCGACCCCACCCGGTTCTAGCCTGGCACTACTGAAGGGGTTACCAGCATGTGGCTCGGTTCCGGCCCGGTCCACCCGACCCCCAGATCGGACCCCAACCGGAGGCGTCCGGCACAACATAGAGGGTTACCGGTCCGAGCACCGGTCAACCAACTGATCAACCGGCCGTCCCGATTTGACCACCTTTGGCGTGTGTGTCTTTTGGGGAATTTGACCCTTGTACCCCTCTACCTACCTACGGATGGCAATGGGGCCCCAAAACCCGCAAAACCGACGGGTACCCGCCTTAAATGGGGAGGATTTGGTAAAATGTTCGACCCGCCAGGTCTAATGGGGCGGGTATGGGGGTAGCAAACCCGTACCCGCATACCCGTAGATCCGCTCTAAGTCCTAATCATATCCCTAATAATCCTATGCCTAACCACACGTCCACGAGTTATGGACCCCAAACCTCACACATCACATGGACGCGTTGGAATCTGGAGTCCCGGAGACAACACACGTACACACGTGTCTATTCCCACCAACCTTATCCCAGTATTCCATTGTTTTATTCCCCACATGTGTCGGTGTCGCTCCTTAAATGGGTACCCGTTGGGGCCCCGAACCCGTTCGGATCGTCGGTATGATAAGAAATGAGACCCGACAAGTTAAATGGGGCGGGTATGGGGGGTGCCGACCCGGCCCCGAACCCGGTGGGTGCCATCCGGATACCTACCCCTAGCCTATAAATAGACGCCTCCTGCTCTCCCTAGGGATAGAGATGAATTGAGATATTGAGCGTTGCTCCTCTTGAGAGGCTACTTATAGTATCTATCTATAACCGTATCAAGGCTACTCCAATTACCCTGTAATTTGGATCGTATCAAGGCTACTCTGGGATTGCTATCCTTTCCCCGTGGGATTCAGGTAGTGTCTCTCCAATCTATTTCAACTGACCCTTGAGGTTCTATTGGCGCGGTGGACCAACCGTGGGTGTTGAATTGATTTTTGAGAAGGCGAGTTCGGGTTGATTGTGACTTCCGGAGGTGGCCGTTGCGGTCTAGTTGCCGGAAGATCGAATCTTCCAGTTCGCGCTATTTATCGGTTACTCGCTACCTTCGATATTGAGAGGGCCCAGAGGATGTATCTCTCCATCGTCTGGAGGAGTTAAGTAATATTCTCGAATGATCTCAGTTCCATTACACGCTCTAGAACCCAAATGTCGACGTTATAATCCCATGTTACGGTGGATGTTTGAAGACATCTGATGGAGGCTGATGCTCGTTGGGAAACCCCAAGTGTAGAGTGTGAAGAGTGCACCGAAAAGTTTTTCCTCAGAAAGAAACCAAGGTTGAATCGACCGGTAGGAGAAAGAAATCACTCCCGAAGGTTGATGCAGCTGATGTTGGCAGGGGCAACGTCGAATCTACACAACACAATCAAAATACTTTTCCCCAACGAAGCAGTGAGGTTATCAATCTCACCGGTTTTGGTGAAACAAAGGATTAGACGTACTGTGTGAAAATAATATTTGTTTGCAGTAGATGAAAGATAACAATAATTGCAGTAGGAAAACAGTAGTAAAACAATGGTTGCATTGTTTGTATATCAGTATAAAGAAATGGACCAGGTTCCACAGTTCACTAGAGGTGTCTCTCCAAAACATATAGATAACATGCTGGGTAAACAAATTACAGCTGGGCAATTGACATATATAAAGGCTGCACCGTAGTGCATATGCATGACATGGTGATTACTATGTGATTCATGCGGGCATTACAACAAGATACATAGACCGTTATCAACCTGCATCTATGACTAATAATCCACCCTCAGAGTGTCATCCGATCAAACCTTGGGTATTAAGTTGCAAGCAGCAGATAATTGCATTAAGCAAGGTGTGTAATATAAATAATAAAATCATACTTAGACAAAGCATTATTGTTTTCTCCCTAATGGCAACAGCACATCCCCCACCCGTTTACGTTTCTGTCACTCGAGCGTGAGTGAAAGGGAGGCATGAACCCACTATTGAGCATAAATACTCCCTCTTGGAGTTACAAGCATCAACTTGGCCGGAGCATCTACTAGTAACGGAGAGCATGCAAGATCATAAATAACATACACATGAAAAGAACATGATAGCTTGATAATCATTGGGCATAGCATTCAATATTCATCAGATCCAAACAAACACAACATGTAGCATTACAATAAGATGATCTTGATCATGTTAGGCGGCTCACAAGGTCTAAACATGAGGCATAAAGAGGATAGAACAACCATCTAGCTACTGCTATGGACCCGTAGTCCAGGGATAAACTACTCACGCATCATTCCGGAGGCAGGCATGGTGATGAAGAGCCCTCCGGTGATGATTCCCCCTCCCGGCAGGGTGCCGGGGAGAGCTCCAAAACCCTCCCGAACTAGGGTTGATGATGACGGCGGCTGCGGATGTTTTTAGTGGAAAAGGCTGGTATATTTAAGGTTAACCCTCCGAGAGATATAAATAGGCGAGAGGGCAACGTCGGTGGGCAGCCAGGGGGGCGACACCACCCTTGGGCGCGGTCAGAGGGGCGCGCGCTGCCTCATGGTGTGGGGCCCCTGAGGGCCCCCTCCGGGTCTCCTCCGGACTCCGTGTACGTGACGACTTTCTAAGACTTCTGGATTTTCTTTCGTCCAATTCCGAGAATATTTCCAGAACAACTTTTCTGAAACTAAAAACAACAAAAAACATGAACTGGCTCTGTGGCATCTTGTCAATAGGTTAGTCCCAGAAAATCCATAAAAATGACATAAAGTGTATAAGAAACATGTAGGATATGGAAAGAAAACAACATGGAACATCAGAAATTATGGATGCATTTGAGACTTATGAAGCATCCCCAAGCTTAGTTCCTACTCTTCCTCGAGTAGGTAAACGATAAAAACAAATAATTTCTGAGGTGACATGCTACCAACATAAACTTGATCATCATAATGTAAAGCGTGTAAACTAAGATCAAATGAGTAAAGTCTATGGTTTATAGTTGATATAGAGTAATGTATAAACCATTTAAGAAGAACAAAGTAAAACTTTTAACGGTCGATACTAAAAACAATTCACCGTGCAAAGTATATTAAAGATGATTTAAGCTTCAAGAACAACAATATAATCATCCTAAGCATCCAACTCTCACAACTTCTCCTGTTAGGATCAAGTCAAGCGACAATAATACACACATGGAAAAATCATCAAGCTATTTGGTCACTCAAAACGAGCAAGCGTTCTGTATTGGATCCCGGCACCAGGATGTTATGGCTAAAATAATATTATGGGGGTTTGGAAGGTCAATGGAAGAAAGTCTCACGCGGCTGAAAGTGATCATTAGACAAGAGGAATTCTTATAATCGAAGCTATGCAAGGAGTAGTGATTGCCACACAACAGATGCACATAGAGCTATAAGTGTATGAAATCTCTTCAATGGAACTAGTGGGGGTGCATCCAACTTGCTAGCTCACAAAAACCTAGAGCACTTTTGAGGAGGCTCATCATTGGAATATACAAGCCAAGTTCTATAATGAAAGTTCCCCACATAGTTATGCAAGTCATAAAATGAAAAATCTATCCAAACTGAAGTATTGGTGCTAACCAAGCACAAGTGTAGAATAAATGATAGTAGTGTTGCGCCCTCTCTCTTTATTATCTCTCATTTGCCCTCTTTCTTTCTTTATTTTTTATTTTTTTTGGGATTTTTCTCTTTTTTATATAACCTCACTGGTAGGGGAAACACTCTATTTTTACAATGAATCATCGTACTTTTTGTACTCATAACTGAAACTGAAATATCTGTGATGAATAAAACTAAATGCTCCTGCTAGTGTAGCAGTATGCAAGATAACAATGGAACATGTAACAAGTAACATAATGATGATGGATGGTGTATGGCAATATATCTTGGAATGGCTATGGAAATGCCATGATAGGTACGTATGGTGGCTGTTTTGAGGAAAATATTTTAGGCTTATGCATAGAAGAACAAAGTGCTCCCACAGGGTTTGGATGCACTAGCGAAGTTTGCACCAACCCTCAATGTGAGAATGTGCAATGCACATTACCGAAGAGGCTAGCAAATATGGATGGTGGAAGTGCCAGAAAACCGCAACTTAGAACTCACAAGTTAAAAGATTACATCTAGAAATTCGATTATCCAAGGAATAATGAAGATCAGTCCAAGAGGGTATGTGCCAGTGACAAGTCACTATTGGCTACCCCGGCCGTAGCGCTTAACAAAAAGCCATCAGATTGTTATCAACAGAGGAAATCATACACCAGCATACTATCAGCTGTTTTTTCGAGTGTGGCACAATTTCAAGTTTCTAGACCAAACATTAATTGTTTTTACTTCACTAGACCAGTAGGTCTACCATTAAGCATATTAATATCTCAAAACAACAACAACAAATAATCAAGTGAAACAGTTTAATGACCCACTAGAGCATGCAAAACTTTTCCAACATACTGTCTACCACATGTAGCAATTTCTATTTCCACCAAACACCAAACAACAAAAACTCTCCATATAATATAGCAATGAAACAAGAGAGTACTAGCATAATCCTACTAGAACTAACAGCTCTGAATAAGAGATGCATGAAAAACAGGAGCTTAAAGGATTTGCAACAGCTAGAAGAAAAACTAAGAATACGAGCATGGAAGAAAACGAGTATTCAAATGAAAAAGCGGAGCGTGTATCTATCCCACAAAAAGAATGGTGGGTTCCAACTATATTTATTGCAGCAAGGAAAACAAGAGAAAACAAAACAAAAAACAAACAGACGCTCCAAGTAAAGTGCATATGATGTGACCGAATAAAAATATAGTTTCATTAGAAGTGACCTGATAATTTGTTGATGGAGAAGGGGATGCCCGGGATGTCTTGGGCATCCCCAAGCTTAGACGCTTGAGTTTTCTTAGAATTTTCTGGGATGAACCACGGGGGCATCCCCAAGATTTGGCTTTGCAGTCTTCTTGATCACATTATATCACCCTGTTCTCTTGACCCTTGAAAACTTCCTTCACACCAAACTCAATGTAATTCGCGTTAGAGGGTTAGTGCACAATAAAAAAATGCACATGTTATACACGAACACAAGCATTATTAATACTTTTTAAACATAAGCTACAGCCATTGATGTTTTGTGGAGCAAAGAAATCAACTCGACATAGTAAAAGAGAGAATGCAAATAAAAAGGCAGAATATGTCAAAACGAGAACAGTCTGTAAACATGAATTTTTTTTGGGGTAATTATGTTGCTCAGATCGAAAAACACAAAGCTAGAAAAAGGTTTGGGGTTAGCTGAGTAATAAGCACAAAAATTTGCAGGTTATTTTGATGTTTCTGTGATTTATGCGATTTTATACGGTAGACAACAGAAATCTGTTTCCTGCGCAAAAATCCAAATCTAACCTCAACTTTCATTAGAGACTTTACTTGGCACAACAAATGCGAGAAAATAAAGATACAAAGGAGTTGATAAATAAGTAAACAACACCTTGACTAAAAAAACAGAAAAAACAAAGCAAAAAAATAAAACCATGGGTTATCTCCCAAGAAGTGCTTTTCTTTAACGCCTTTTAGCTAGGCCCAGAAAACTTAGAATCAAATATTTTCAAGTGAAGAAGCATCAAATTTGAGACAAGAAAACTCTTAAACAATGCATTGTATTTTGTCTATATGAGTTTCAGATGTTCCTCTCTCAACACTTTTAGGTTTACTATTTTCATCAAGTAAGTTTTGAGGAATAATTCAGTCAAAATTCTTTTCCAAGGCTTCATGCAATGCTACCAGTTTAAAGGGTATTGGTATTTTCCTTCCTTTTCATTTTTAAGTTCGGTCTTGTCTAGTTTTTTAAGGGCACCAATAACATCTACACTTGAGCCTAACATATTAAAACGATAAAAAACTTTCCTAGCTTCTATAGCAACATCTCCAAATTCTTTAAACATGGTTTCCAAGATAAAATTTCTTTTTTCAATATCTTCAATATTATTCATGTTAAGAATCAATTGCTTAATTATGAGGTGATGAAGGTTAACAAACCTAGCCTCTAACATGTGGACTAAATAAGTTACAGCAGTTTCATAATTTGGAGCAAGTTCTGCTATGGATTTTTCCTTAAAATTCTCATGCTTACTAAAATGATTAAGGAATTCTTCAATGGTATCCTTTCTCATTATAGAACCACTACCTATTGATAGATATTTCAGGGTAAACTTAGGGAGCAACATGATGAAAAATAACAACAGGGCAACAAAAATAACACCAAGAATAAGAACTAATATTTTTATGTTTTTGATAAAGAGAAGCAAACAAGACAAAAATAAAATAAACTAAGCAAAACAAAAACAAAGTGAAGAGATTGGAAGTGAGAGACTCTCCTTGCAGAAATCTTCTTCCTCCCCAGCATCAGCGCCAGAAAACTTGATGGAGGCTGATGCTCGTTGGGAAACTCCAAGTGTAGGGTGTGAAGAGTGCAACGGCAAGTTTTCCCTCAGAAAAAAACCAAGGTTGAATCAACCAATAGGAGAAAGAAATCACTTCTGAAGGTTGATGCAGCTGATTTTGGCAGGGCGCACTACCGGTTCACTAGCAACATGGAATCTACACAACACAATCAAATTACTTTGCCCCAACATAGCAGTGAGGTTGTCAATCTCACCGGTTTTGCTGAAACAAAGAATTAGACATACCATGTGGAAAATAATATTTGTTTGCAGTAGATGAAAGAGAACAATAATTGCAGTAGTAAAACAATGGTTGAAGTGGTTGTATATCAGTATAAAGAAATGGACCGGGTTCCACAGTTCACTAGAGGTGTCTCTCCAAAACAGATAGATAACATGTCGGGTAAACAAATTTCAGCTGGGCAATTGACAGATATAAAGGCTGCACCATAGTGCATATGCATGACATGATCATTACTATGTGATTCATACGAGCATTACAACAAGATACATGGATCGTTATCCAACTGCATCTATGACTAATAATCCACCCTCAGAGTGTCATCCGAGCAAACCTTGGGTATTAAGTTGCAAGCAACAGATAATTGCATTAAGCAAAGTGTGTAATGTAAACAATAAAATCATCCTTAGACAAAGCATTGTTGTTTTCTCCCTAGTGGCAACAGCACATCCCCCACCCGTTTACATTTCTATCACTTGAGCGTGAGTGAAAGGGAGGCATGAACCCACTATCGAGCATAAATACTCCCTCTTGGAGTTACAAGCATCAACTTGGCCAGAGCATCTACTAGTAATGGAGAGCATGCAAGATCATAAATAACATACACATGAAAAGAACATGATAGATTGATAATCATTGGACATAGCATTCAATATTCATCAGATCCCAACAAACACAACATGTAGCATTACAATAAGATGATCTTGATCATGTTAGGCAGCTCACAGGATCTAAACCTAAGGCATAAAGAGGAGAGAACAACCATCTAGCTACTGCTATGGACCCGTAGTCCAAGGATGAACTACTCATGCATCACTCCGGAGGCAGGCATGTTGATGAAGAGCCCTACGGGTGATGATTCCCCCTTCCGGCAGGGTGCCGGAGAGAGCTCTAGAACCCTCGCAAACTAGGGTTGACGATGACGGCGGCTGCGGATATTTTTGGTGGAAAAGGCTGGTATATTTAGGGTTAACCCTCCGACGGGTATAAAATAGGCGAGAGGGCAACGTCGGTGGGAAGCTAGGGGGCCCACACCACCCCTGGGCATGGCCATGGGGGGGGGGGGTTGCCTCATGGTGTGGGGCCCCTGAGGCCCCCCTCCGGACTCCGTGTACGTGACGACTTTCTAAGACTTCAGGGTTTTGTTTCGTCCAATTCCGAGAATATTTCTAGAACAACTTTTCTGAAACTAAATCCATAAAAATGACATAAAGTGTATAAGAAACATGTAGCATATGGCAAAAAAACAACATGGAACATCAGAAATTATGGATACGTTAGAGATGTATCAACATCCAAAGCATACTTGTCAATTGTGAGGTCACTAAATATTATCATAGTACATGAATTCTACTCAATGACAAATCCATATTCACTTTGCTAAATACATTATAATTGTGAGTCTCTTAGCAAGATCATATACTTGGCTTGGTTCAGTACTATTGTTACCCTAATAACGAGCTCTTATGTTTGCTAGACCTATCGAAGTCCATGATAAGAAAAATGTGAAAATCTCACAAACGCTAAGCTAATCTTGGAGACAAGATTAGGAACTCTTGTTTTTTATATCTTCACACCTGCACGAAGTTTTTTCTTTGAAAACTCACTTTTCAAATACTATAGCGGTTATAGCATGATGATATAAACTTAATAATGAACTTGGAGATGTAATAATAAAAAATATTATTGTCTCTAGGACATATCTCCAACACCACCTCTTTCTTTCCTTTTTTTGTCCTTGTAATTTTTTGCCTTTTTCTTTTCTCTCCAAAAATCAAACAAGGAATTTTTCTAGGGAGGTGTTGCGCCTCATGTGTGGCCCTTGGGCCCACATGTCATTCACCCAACACTTGGGTGCTGCCTTGGGGTAATTCTACCCTCCTCCAGTACTCCCCACTTATTAGGGGTTTGCCCGAAACTCTTCTGAAACCCTGTGACCCCTACATATAAAATCATTGATCTTATCTACTTGTGTAAGAAACATATTTCTAACATCTCGGGACATCTCATTTCCTCCGTATCTCTTTGAAATAATTATGCCCTCCCCCGACATTATTTCTCTCTCATAGTAACTTCACCATAACACCTCCGGATGACTCCGGAATTGTTCATGTGATATTTAAATGACCTTGACCTTTTCCAAAACCAGTTATAGTACCATTAACAATATGAATCAAAGGTTGACATAGTTTAAGAGTGTGACCCGTAAAGGTTCGACAACACACAAAAATGGTCGGGAAATTACCAAACAGTAACCAACACCAGGGCCATGGACACCCATGATGGATCATGTGTGTTCATGAAGGACGAGGGGACTGATGACCCAAAAGTATAGGGGATAGCAACAGTCTTTGAGAGAAGTAAAACCCAAATTTATTGATTCGACACAAGGGGAGCCAAAGAATATTTATAAGCCTTAACAACTGAGTTGTCAGCTCAGCTGCACCTGAAAATAGACTTGCTCGCAACAGTTTATCAGTGGTAACCGTTTTATAGCAGCAGCAGTAGTAAAATAACAGCAGGAATAAAATAGTAACAGAAGTATCAATTGTGGAAAACAGCAGAATTAAAATACTGTAGGCACAGGGATGGATGAACATGCGTTGCATGGATAAGATAGTTCATATTATAATAAAAACATGGGCATTGCAAATAGATAATAATAATAAAACATCCAAGTTCTAGGAAAATCATAGGCATGTGTTCCAATTTAGTCGTACGTGCTCGCAATGAGAAACTTGCACAACATCTTTTTTCCTACCAGCCCGTTTTCAGCGGGGCGTCAAGGGAAAGTACTGGTAATTAAGGCGCTCCTTTTAATAAAGCACCGGAGCAAAGCATTAACACTCCGTGAACACATGTGATCCTCACATCACAGCCATACCCTCCGGTTGTCCCAATTATTGTCACTTTGGGGCCTCGGGTTTTGGATAACCACATGTGTAAACAACATGCAGATATGATCAAGAAACATAATTATACTCATGAAACAATAACATGTTCAGATCTGAGATCATGACACTTGGGCCCTAGTGACAAGCATTAGGCATAACAAGTTGCAACAACGATATATAGCACTAACAACAGATTACTAGGCACTATGCCCTAACAATCTGGCAATATTACATGATCGATCTCATCCAATCCCATCCATCCCTGTCAGCCTACATCGGAGATTACTCACACGTGGATGGTGGAATCATGGATGGTTGGTGGAGAAGTGGTGTAGAGGCCCCAGACTAGCAAGTCCAAGACCCCTCATATGCATACATTCACGATCCCAGAACAATCAGTCGTGAAAAACATATGAAGTTGGTACACAGATAACATCATCCATTACACGAATAATAAGATCTTACATAAATGGTCCATGACCAATTCTTCAACAACTGCCAAGCAGGGCAGGCAAATAACACACACACAATGGAAGATAGCAAAACACAACATGCACTACTAGAGAAAAGCTTACCACAGGCGAATAAAAAAGGCCTACCACAGGCGCATTACAGTTCGCCTGGGACCATATCGCTAGTGGTAATCACTTACCCCAGGCGAATCCCAAAATGCGCCTGTGGTAACTCAGAATACCGCAGGCGAATCGGCCTTGTGCGCCTGGGGTAACTGATTTACCTGTGGCGAACAAGCCTGGTACGCCTGGGGTACATATGCGCCTGGGGTATTAGTTATTATTCGCCTGGGGTATGTTTTTCCTGTGTCAGAAAATAAAAGAAACCCAAATACTCTCAGTTTGCACAAATATATCAAAATGACAAAAATAACAGGAATAACAGGAAAATGACAGAAATAAGTTTCAATTGGCACTAAGTTAGACATGCAGAAAATAACATCGATCGATCATCACAACTAGTAGTCATTACATAACCTCGATCATCAACACATAATACACAAGTTTATATTACATAGTCTCGAACAGAGATACTTCAACATATCGATAGTTTAGCTACACAAGCAGTAGAGCAAGTAGCATCAACACAAGGAGTATCAGCACGGCGATGGCGAAGGTGGTCATCCGGGCCCTCGTCGTCTCTGTCTTCTCTCTCGCTAGGTAAGTGGCGTATCGAGCTTCCGCCTCCACCATGGTCTTGTACCCCTTGTAGTTGTTGCCGCTGAAACCGTGCACCTGTCTCCGGCATTGTTCCCAATCGTCGTAGACTCCGGGAACCCTACCGATATACACAACATACCATGTCATCTGTGCATAGGACAAAAATACGTGTTTAGCATGGAAAGTGATAATAGACCGCAAATAACTATCAAAGAAATAGAAGCATCAAGGTTTATGAATAAAACACGACAAATAAAGGACTAAAAGTTATATGATGCAAGTGTATACTAACATTTTGTCAATCCTATGGTCTCGGCGGGAACGGACGAACGCCTTCTAGCGTGTTGAATGTCCGGGTGTCACGTTGCTCTCGTATGTGTGCTTCTATGTCAAGGTTGCTCGGTGGTGCGTGGCCGTGGAAGAACAAGCCACCCCGAGTGATGACATCCGACGCGAGTATCGTGCAGATCCTCCGCTGGATGCGACGGAACTCAGCCCGCACATATTCATAGGGGGTGTTGGCCATATTTGTGGTCAGGTCTCGGAGATGACTTGGTAACAATACCTCTTGGGAATCCTTTAAGTACTCCCTCATCTGAAAGATGGCATACCAAGCTTCCAACCCAGATTCTTGCTCCGATTGCTTGAGACAGGGGAAGTTTGTTACGCGGTTGCACACGTAGGCGCCTCGGACTATTTTCTCCTTTTTTAGGGGCTTGCCTAAATCGGAGGCGAAGCCATTGAGGGCACTATTAAGAATAGCTCTTATGTCGCTGTAGTCCTTCTGCACCGCCCTACCCGCATCGAGATAAGTGCATATCGACCAATGCGGTTCCATGACGATGAGTGTGCATCCTCCATTTCTGCGCAGAACATTTTGAACAAGCCATCAATATCATCAATCGGAATACTAAGGAGATTCTAGAAAGAATGTAATGACGGGAAGCGGAGAGGACTACTTACTTGGGAAAGTATGGCATGAGAATGGCGTTCTTATCCTTGTTATCTATCAAAAAACCCGTTATATAGTTCGTGATAACAACCCGGTCCGCAGGTGAGCGCAAGTAGTCCTCAACCATGTAGTACGGGTCCATAATCGCGATGTGCGGGGTATTCTCCATGACCATATCGTGTGCCATGCTGAGCGATACCAGGCGGACAATGCTTCGGTCGAGCTTTCCCAAGTGGAAGACCCTGAATATGTCTTCATATCTGATGAAGAACACCTCTGCGGGATTTGTATCCACAAAGCCCACAGATCGGGGCACCTTGACCACGTATAGCGGGTAGGAGGGATGTTTCTCACGTAGAAGTTCCATCTCTCTGAAAAAAATTCCATCGTGGATGCTCCTCATGTCACCACCCATGACAGCGACAACCTCTGGCGGCAGCATCGGCTGACCTATCTCATGCACCTTCCTCCACGGGACGGCAGGCGGCAAACGGTCCAGGACTCGGGCGGCCGCTGTCTGGCTACTAGAGGAGGCACCACCTTTCTTCTTGTTGGCTGGCGGCCTCTTCCGATGCTTCTTCGTCCTCAAGCACAGGGGAGTGCCGCTTTGTTTTACCGCCTCCTCGGTCGTAGCACGGAGTGTATTCAAGGTAACCACCATAGGTTGTGGAGCCGTAAAGGCCGTCTCCTCCTCGGGAGTTTCTTGGGAATATGTTAGCTTCTTCTGGATATCCGGTTTTCTGGTGGGTAACTCAGAAGGACCACCCTCTTCGCCAACTACCTTCTTCTGGATATTAAGATTTCTGGTGGGTAACTCTGGAGGAACCTTTTCGCCATCCAACTGATTTATGAAATCGTCAATGGGAGCAAGTTCAATATCCATGTAGTAGTCATGGGTCTCATGCTCGTGATGTTGCTCGTCATGTGACGTCTCGTGCTCGGGGGGAGGAGGATCCACCGAAGGTGGAGAGAGGACCTTGTCATGTTGGGTTGCCCGTGGAGGGACAACCTTGTCTTGTTGGCTTGCCGCGGGCGCAACAGGTGTAGTAGTGACGACCATGCCTTGGCTTGGCGCCGACCCTGACGTGGTGTTCAGCCGAATAAGGGCTTTCGGCCATAGCAAGATTTGATTGTCGAGTTGGCCGAGATTCAGCTCGCTGTCGGCATCGGCGGGTTTATTAGGAGGATACAAGTCCTGGAATCCCGGTAGCACCAGATCGACGCGAACCCAAAGCTCGTTGGCCGGTATATCTCTGCAGTGGTACTTGCGGGAGAGTGGCTGCAAGACGCCCCCCTTTGCAACATCCTTCAACTCGCTGCCCACTTTTAGCAGGAAGGTGCATCCCGTCGCGTCAGCCTGCGATAACATGCATGGATAGGTCAGAGAGTGGGGTAATATTGAACTGGCTACAGCTTGAGACAGTCAATAATTTACCGTGAGGGCATCGAGCTCGGCTAACGTCGATAGACCACAGGTGATGATGGGCTCGTCGAGCAACGATAATATCGACGGACCATCGGCCGCACCGGACACGGTCGATAGTCTATCGGGGGCAGGCGCGTCGGGCACGGCGGGGGCGGGCGCGCCAGGCACGGCCAACGTCGACGGACCACCGGCGGTGGCCACGATGGGCACGACCAACGTCGACGGTCCACCTCCGGCGCCTATGTTTATCGTAGGCATCGGCCCCTGTGCGCCCCCGGCGATGTAGCCAACGAGTTTTCAAATACGGCGGGTATGAGCGCATTCATCTTTTCCCCGACCTTTTGCTCAATCCGCTTCTCCATGTTTTCTTCCAAGTCCGCCACCTTCTTCTTCAGAAACTCTGCCTCCTCGTTCGACTGGCTCTTCTTCGCCTCCCGCGACTCCTGTTGGGCTCAGTCAAGCCATAGTTGGCGTGCTTCCTATTTAGTCCGCCGCCGGTGATACGGCCTAAGTGCGGTCTTTTCAGCGGGTCCTGGCTCTTTGCCTTGTTGTACCCCCTGATGAAAGGCTTATCCCACGCGACTTTGGCCATCGACGTCTGCGACGAGGAAGATTCAAGATGTTGTTCTTCTAGCTGCAGAAGCAACATATGAACGGTTTAGAAATGGTTTCGTACTAGAATGAAATCATGGACTTGATGATGATGAGTTGCATGAAATGGTAAATTTCTTACCACTAGTTTCTCGACATTCTTCACGCTATCGTCCGTGACCAAAATAACATTCTCCACCATCTTGGGGTCCGTGACAAGTTTCCCGGTCGGAGTTACTTTTCTGTACCTCAACCTCATGAATTTCTGGAAATGCGGGTCATGGGCATACTTGGCGTAAGGGTTCTCAATCCCTTTTTCAATGTAGGCCTGGTCCTCTTTCTCCCAAACTGGCTCCTTCCCGTCGTAGCCACGATAGCCGAGATTGTGGTGAACGATGTTTTTCGATGCTAGGTCCCTCCCCCAGTTCGTTTGATTCTTAGTGAAATCAAGCGACTGGTTATCTAGGAAAATCTTGAAGTCATCGGGCGTAATCCGCGGGAAGTGGCGATGGATCTCTTCGAATGGTTCCTCGTCCCTAATCATCTCCCTCAATATAGTCTTGTAATTGCTCAGGGCTTTGGTGAATCTAGTGAGGGTGAGTTTGTTCACCAGGTTGCCCTTCAGATTCTCGTTGTTGTAGGGGGGGGACTCGTACCGCGCGTGCAGCCTCGAGATGAGTTGGGCGCGCAGAGTTTGCTTCTTCTTGAGAGTCGGCTTGTTGATATTGACGATGTCTCGAAGGATCGCGCCAAGTTGGAGGAAGTACCCCTTCACAAGGTTCGTAGGCATCACAGGCGTGCCATTGGAAGGATCCACCTCCGTGAATTTCTCTCGACGGTGCCGACCTTGGTCGGAGCTCGCTGCCGACGCTTCTTTCCCGTCGTGCTACTCTCTGAGGGACCCCTGGTGCCACTATCAGTGGTTTCCGCTCGCCACCGGTGAGCCCGTCATCATTGTGGGGCTCGACATCGGGGGGCTGGTCAGTCGTCCGATCGTCACCGCCATCATTGGATCTCTCTTCCTCTTGCGACTCTCTGGCCATAAGCAGGTAGTGGTCCAATAACGCCGGATCCATATAAGAAGAATACATGCCTAGCTAGCAGTAGACAAAATATATACTAGGTTAGTCACCGGAAAAATTCGGCATGACCTCTGTTATAAATGGTCATGCCGGAGTGCCAGAAATTTGCCGGAACGGAAATGAATCAACGGTCCGGCAAAACATTGGCACTCAATGTACCTGCAACATAAATAGAATGCACACATGGACAAATACTCCCAGGAGTTCATATCATGCCAAAAAAACTCCAAATTGGTTGCAATATTTTCATGTTTCCAGGTTTCGTAACTCCCAGGTCCTCCCAGGAATAATCGTAACTCCCCAAAACAGATTTTTATAACTTCCAGGTCCTTCCAGCTGGTTTCATAACTCCCAGGTCCTTCCAGGTTTCATAATTTTACTGAATAATTACTTGATCAGAGATAGACAAGTGCCAGAATATGCATCAATGACATAACATACACAAATCAGATAGACAAGTGCCAGAGATACACAAGTGCCAGAATAACTACAACAGAAAAATAACTGTGTTGGTGTGTATACACAACACAAATACTTCTAGCTTAGTGTACTGGTGTGATTCAACTCATAAAGCATGGACCCACAATGATAACCAATTCCATCCTGTTGCTAGATTACTAAAATTAGCTATCAAGTTAGATGTAGATTGGCCCTTCCACCTACAAGTAAACTACACTAATTTCAGAAAGCACACAAAGCAATCAGTTATTAGGGGATACTCATTGTCAAAACAAGGATGAGCAGACCATTTCCCCACCTGGTGTGATGCAAACAAGTATTTGTGCTGGTGTGATGCAAACAAGTATTTGTGCTGGTGTGATTCAGTGTGTGGATTCAAACAAGGATAAGCAGACCATTTCCCCACATTTTTTTCCTCTGATGCAAACAAAATTCAGTATTTGAGAACTAGGGTATTTGTTGAATCTTGAATGCATTCATTTGCAGTTAGCACCTTAAGCAGAACATAGAGAAAAAAACTACTGTCACTGAATTTTAACCAATGTTTTTTTTATTCTATTCAACCCAATGCAACCCGCTGAGGCTTAGTAACTAGGGAACATGTTTGCTCTACCTTTTTTCATTCCTTAGGAGTTAGGCCCTGCTTCGATCACAGAAATCACAGAACACATGAATAGGATATACATGAAGGGTTCGTTGCATAGAAAACAAAAATTTTCCTACGCGAGAGACACCCGAAATGCCAAGATCTAATCTAGGAGACGAAGTGCAACGGGCAACGAGAGGGTTAAGGAGAACACATACCCTCGAAGACTCAAAGTGGTACGAGATCAAATCTCGTTGTTGGCGTAGTCGTACTCACACCGATCCCGATAGCGAGAAGATGAGCACCGCAATCCGGCGGTGCATCCGTGATCGGTCACACGTACGGTTGATGACGACCTCCGTTCCCTCGTTCCAACGGGGCGCGGAAGTAGAGGATCCCTCGGAACCCCAGCAGCACGACGGCGTGGTGGTGAAGAAGAATCCCACGGTCAGGGCTTCGCCAAGCCGGAGACCATGGAATGGAGCAGCGGGTGGAGGGAAAATGAAGTGGGCAAGTGTGTGAATGAGGAGGAGCCCTCACCCTCCTTTTATAGGGAGAGGGAGACAGCCCAAAGGTGGGGTGCGGCCAGCCATGGTGGTGCCCCCACCTATTCCCTCTTCATGTGAGTGGAAGCTCCACTCACACCCACTCATGCTCCCATTATTTCCCACTTGGAAAATCCAAAGGTTTTCTTTTAATAAATAAATAAAACCTTTTTATTTCTTTATTTCAGCATTTGTTAATTCTATTAACAACTTTTGCATATAGCACCTCGAATCATTTGTTAATTCTATTAACAACCATTCGACGAAAAACCCCTTGAACTATTTCAATTTTCCCCGAAACAATTTCGGTGCTGCCCAAAATATTCTTCGATATTCCGTATCCTCTCAAACGCGTCATCGAACCTTAAGTGTGTCACCCTACGGTTCGCGAATAAGATAGACATGATCGAGACTCCTCTCCGATCAATAATCAACAGCGGGATCTGGAGATCCGTGATGACCCCTATATATTCAACGATGACTCTCGTGATCGTGTGAACCAACAACGCCGTGAACTATTCCCTTTGTCTCGCGATATTTTACTTGTCCGAGATTCGATCATTGGTATCAACCATACCTTGTTCAATCTCGTTACCGACAAGTACTCTTTTCTCGTTCCCGTGATATAACATCTGTGTGATCGTATCACGTGCTTGCAAGCGGTTTCGATGTGATATCACCGAGAGGGCCCAGAGTATATCTCTCCGTCATTTGGATGGACAAATCCCACTCTTGATCCATGATCCTCAACTAATACTTTCCGAATACTTAACGACACCTTTATAGTCACCCTGTTACGGTGTGACATTTGATGCCATCAAAGCACCCTTCCGGTATCAGCGATTGACATGATCTCATGGTCTAAGGAATAAGTTACTTCGTCTGTTTGATATAACAATGTAAATTAAATGACTTGATCGCATTGCTATATTCTCTTTGGGTATATGTTCATCACATCATTCTTCTAATGACATGACCCTGTTATTAATAACATCCAATGTTCATGATCAGGAAACCTTGATCATCTATTAATCAACGAGCTAGTTAAAAGAGAGGCTTTACTAGGAACCATTGTTTGTTTATTAAGCACACATGTATCAACGTTTCCGGTTAATACAATTCTAGCATGAGAAATAAACATTCATAATAAATAAGGAATAAGATAATAACCATTTTATTATTGCCTCTCGGGCATATTCCCTTCAATACAGAGGGAATTAATTTCCATATCTTGTGGATTCCTACATGAATATGAAACTCGGGAATTTCACAAGGTTGCTGTTTAGAACACTATATGAATTTTGCAGGAATTTCACAAGGTTGCTGTTATTACAATATATTTAAGGGTTATTTTAGATTATCTTGATTAATTAATGGAGTAGTGAATTATCTTGATGTATGTCAAAAATCAACAGAAGAAAATGCATGGAGTGGTCATCGTTGTTACTTTTGGTTATACCATTAGAATATCATTGTGTTACCTGGTAGCAGTATTATGTGTCTCAAGTCTTAACACTCGGTTTTGTAAATCTCGCTGCTAAAGTATAGGGGAATATTTATCCAAGTCCAAGCAATTCAAGTGTTTGCATGATAATAGCTACGGTGCATCCTTAGTACAAGTTTAGTTGGAAGAAAGTTGTTCTACATGATAATATCGAACTAGGGTTCTTATCCTCATGACTATGAAGACTTTGCAACTGGTCAGATTTACTGGTACTGCATGCCACAAATTCGCAATGGAATAACCTCTATTTACTTGTCGAACTAATAACCTTCTGTCCACCTGGTTAGAAAGGTAATTATCTAAATAGCTATGTTACTTGTGTGAGGATTAACCACTGGAAATCTAAAGATCACATAGCCTATGAATGAACATGAGTAATTTGCAATGCGGAGAGGATTGCAAAGCTGGATGGAAGTTTTCCTAGCCATCTCCGCGTGGGTGATGGCGGCGTGGGCGACCTGGGGGGCTGACCTGGACGCGGGCAATAGGGAGCAGGCAGAGCTTGGAAGAGGGGGGGCTGACCTGGACACGGGCGGCGGCGTGGGTGACGGCGGCGTGGTGACAACGGCGTGTGTGACGGTGGCGTGAGGGACGGCGGCGTGATCCCGCTCCTCCTCCTGCTGCTGCTCCCGCTCCTTCTCCTGCTGCTCCCGCTCCTCCTCCTGCTGCTCGACAACGACGACGGCGGCGTGCGAATTGGGGATCGCGAGAGGAGTGTCGATCTGTTCTGCGTAAGAGAGAAAGCATTGGGGATCACGAGCAGTAGTTAGCACAGTGGGGCCTTACCCCAGGCGCATAACGCGCGATATGCGCCTGCGCTATCACTTACCCTAGGCGCATACGTCACAAATGCGCCTGCGCTAAAGTTCCAAGCGTTTTGTTATGCGCGGGCCCACAGAGCCTTACCCCAGGAGAATTCGTAGAAAATGCGCCTACGCTAAAGTTCCAACCGTTTTGTTTTGCGCGGGCCCACAGAGCCTTACCCCAGGCGCATGTTTGCCTAGATGCGCCTGTGATAACGTTTACCCCAGGCGCATATTTTCACAGATGCGCCTGTGCTAAAGTTTTCTAAATTACACATACCACTCCCCCGGCCCGGGACACATCGAGCATATAGGAATGCTATTAGGGGGCTCCCACATGGTTTTTCACTTAAAAATTAAATACATATGAAAGTTAACATATGCAAAAATATTTAGTGTCGCATCGAGCGTAAATAGATTGATTTAGCGAGATACCGCAAGTGTTTCTCTCTGAAAACACATTGTACATATACGCTATTAGCATGTTATATCGCACATATCGCGAGTATTTCCCTCTCTCAACCTTTCGTCACAATCTTACTCTTGCCTTTCTTGGTCGATGTTGAATACGTGACCGCCATATCGTGACTTCTTCTTGTGAATGGAAGACCTGCCCTAGGTAGTGTGGTCCTGCTTCTTCTTATGGTGTATGGTGCATCGTCTTCACCGGGTTCTTCCATCATCGGGTCTCCGACTAAGCCGTCGAAGTCCTTCTCATCGGCGACTCCATCCATTCCGACGAGGGCCCTTTTTCCTCTCCTTACAACAACACGACTAGGCTTTTTCGGGTCGGTTATGAAGAAGCATTGCTACACGTGCTTAGCCAATACCCAGGGCTCATTTTGCGCGGTGGGGTTCTTGGACTTGGGTTTGTTGGCTTCAGACATCAACATAGTGGTGAAATATTCATCTTCTTTCGTGAAGTTTGTAGCCCATCTGACATGGAACATCGGCAGCTTTACCCCAACGTAGTCAAGCTCCCATATTTCCTCGATCTTTCCGTAGTATCTTCTAATCTCTTCGCCCGTGTAAGATTCCATCGTTATAGACGAGTTCTGATAGTCGCTACTTTTGTCTCTTTCCTCCGTGTAGAATGTGTACCCATTGATGTCGTATGCTTGATAAGTCATCAGATTGGGCGGGGGACCATATGACAAGGCCAATACAATTTTATCTTTCTGACATGTCATTGGCGGGGGATCGGCATCAATCTGCTTCTTGAACCATGTCGCGAAAGAGGAGTTGTGTGCTCTAAATATCTCACCTTCCGTCATCGGCCTGCGAGCACTGTTTTTTATCGTGGTTTTGTGCTCTTCTATCCAAGGGTCGACATCGTCAATATGTTGTAACACTACTAGGTGGGCCCTATCAAAGTCGGCTCTCCGACCACAGGAGTCCGCGTCCATTACCCTTTTGCCAGTGTTGTGGCCTACCCCCATGAACCTGTCAAGGTGCTTGTTTGCGGGCAAACCAACAGCTGGCTTCTCATCGCCTAGAAAATTCTTGCAGAAAGAGATACATTCTTCGGTGAGAAATCCCTGGATGATGCTTCCATCCGGGTGTGCCCTATTACGAACGAATGATTTGATGATCCCGTTCATTCTTTCTAACGCTATCATGTTGTGTAAGAATGCCGGCCCAAGATTGGTGATATCGTCCACGATATGGACCAAGAGATGTACCATAATGTCAAAGAAGACAGGTGGGAAGTACATCTCAAGATCGCATAGGATGGTGACGATCACTTCCTGCAGCCTTCCGAGTGTCTTCACGCTTATCGACTTCCGAGTGATGACGTCGAAAAAGTTACAGAGGCCAGTGAGTGTTTGACGGACGTGCGGTTCCATTATCCCTCTGATTGCAACCGGAAGTATCTGCGTCATCATCACGTGACAGTCATGAGACTTCATCCCGCTGAAGATTTTTTTCTCTGCGTCTAGGTATCTGCTTATCAGCCCCGCGTAACCTAAGGGAAATTTCACTCCGAGGAGGCATGTGAATATTTGCTCGAGCTCGTCGGGACTTAGAGTGAAGCAAGAGGGTTTCAGGCGGTGAGTTTGGTGTTGCTTAGCACTTTTCCGCTTGCGGTCGTCCATCTCCTCCACCTCATCCTCATCATCCTCCGTCTGTTTACGCGTAGAAGTCGGTAAGTGAAGCTCGCTCCTGATATTCAGGACCATCAGGTCGTATCTTGATTTTGGCCCGTCTTTGGTCCTATCCGGCATGTTGAACAGGGTGTCAAGCAAGCTCTCACACACATTCTTCGTGATATGCATGACATCAAGGTAGTGAGGCACTCCGAGGATTGGCCAGTACCGCAAGTCCCAAAACACGGACCTCCTTTTCCATACCCCCAAGAGCGGTCCTTCTGGCGGAGGACACTTTTTCTCTGCTCGCTTTCGCTTCTCTCCTCGCTTCCGCTTCTGTACCTTTCCCGGCGGAGGACACGTTTTCCAATTCTTCAATAGAGTATTGATCTCTTCTCCTCTTCTCTTGCGTGGAGGTAGATCGAGCTCATCTTTACCGTTGAACAGGTCTCCGCGCTTTCTCCACGGGTCGTTCTGTTGTAGCCACATTCGATGCCTCATGTATATGATTTTAGAAGATCCGGGATCCTTGTGTAGCTATAGAAACGGCGTAAATTCCATGCACCTGACACAAGCCTTGTGTCCATGGCACACCTGACACACAATATATCCATATCCGAGATAGTCCTGCACCGTCGTGATCAGGGAGGCTCTCATACGAAAAGGTTCTTCTTTGAAGGCGTCCCATGTTTCCACCCCTTCCTCCCACAACGTGTCTAGCCCCTCCTTCAATAGCTCGAGATACATGTTGATATCGCTCCCTGGCTGGGTCGGCCCTTGAATCAGCATACTCATGTGTATGTACTTCCTCTTCAGACACAACCACGGGGGGAGGTTGTACATCCATACAAACACGAGCCAGGTGCTATGTTTGATGCTCTGGTTGCCAAACGGATTGAGACCATCGGTGCTCGCACCAAGCCTGATGTTCCTTGGATCGTTCCCGAATTCTTCATCGAATGCGTCTAATGCTTTCCACTGATGTGCATCCGAAGGGTGTGTTAGCACTGGTTTTTCAACACGTTCTGGATCACTCAGCACCGCCTTCTTTCTGTCCTCGTGCCAGCGCATGAGCTTTGCTTCCTTGGGGTCCACGAAGTACCGCTGCAGACGGGGAATGAGTGGAAAGTACCACACAACTTTCTTAGGAGCTTTCTTCCCCCCCTCTTGTAACGATCAGCACCGCATACCGGACATTTGATCTGGTCCGCGTGCTCGTTACGATAAATTATGCAGTCACGGACGCAAGCGTGGTATTTTGTGTGCGGTAAATCGAGGGGGCACACGATTTTCTTGGCCTCCTGTAGACTACTAGCACATGTGTTCCCTTCAGGTAAGTGCGTCTTCAGGTATCGCAGAAGATCGTCCATGCTTGTGTCGGTCCATCCGTGTTTTGCCTTCATCTCTAGAAGATCCAGAGCTACTCTCAAGCGTGACTCCTCCGCCCCGCGACTTGCGTCATACAACGGAGTTGCAGAGTCTATCTCTAGTTGCGTGATCTTAGATTTACGTCTGGCGTCGGTCGACGTGTTCTTGAGAAGAAGCTCTTGAACATGAGGGTCCCGCACGGCTAAAGTTAGCGGAGTGTTCATGTCCTCGTCTTCATGTTGTTGATCACCATGACTCCCTTCTTCTTCATTATAGTCGTCTCTGTTGGCAGCCTCTTTGTCCTCTCCATTGCCATGTTCAGAATCTTCCTGATCATCTTCACATGTCGCCGCCCAATTGGTCTCGATGTGATCATCGTCTTCATCATCATCCATCCACTTAGTGTGGCCCTCCATGAAACTATACCTGAGCAGGTGCTTCTCCACATTACCAGAATTTGGTTTGAACAAGGACCCTAGCTTGCATTTTCGACACGAACACTCTATCTCGGTGCGGTTGTTTCGATGCATCTCGGCCGTCGCGCGTTGCCCGTATCTATGCACCACGCTTGTCCTCACCGCAATGACCATTGCTACAAAAGGCAAGAGAGGTTTCATTAACTAGATCCGGTTTTCACGGAAAATTTCGGCATGACCTTGCTACAAAAGGTGTAACGCGGAGCGCCAGAAATTTGCCGAAAAGGAAATGAATCAACATTTCAGCAAAACATTGGCAACTCATCCTCATGGCAACACAATAAAATGAAAAAGAGATCGAGTTCTCCTCCACCAACCAATCTCACGCACCTATTAAGATGACACACAATGCAAAATATATAGAAGCGATGACGACGTCGAAGATCACCGGAGAGACGACTGATAAGAGAGTGATAGATCTAGAAGTAGATAGTGGTGCATTTGTGGTGAGATCTAGTGTCCGGTTAGTAGATCTAGTGGAGAGATTTGGAAGAGGGCAAGTGGGGTAGCGTACTAGCTAAAATATATCAAACATGATTGGTTAAATTAGCTAAAAATGGTGGAGGGGTGTGGGGGATTGAGCTTGGAGCACTAATGGGTCGAGTTTGGAGTAGTGAGTGAGTGTGTGAGGTGGATAGGGGTGGTGGTGGGTGGCTGGCCGCACTTATTGATGTCACAACTTACCCAGGCGAATAAGGTATCACATGCGCCTGCGCTAGGGGGTGCTACCCCAGGCCACAATTTACCACAGGCGTTTTTGACGCTATTCTCCTGGGGTATTGAGTAATAGCGCAGGTGAACAAGGCAATATTCGTATGCGGTACATGCACAGTGCCAGGGGGTGGTGGTGGGGTGCCCGGCCAAATTTTACCCCAGGCGCATCTGAACTTGGTTCGCCTGGGGTAGCACACTTACCCCAGGCGCATATTATATCTGTTCGCCTGCGCTAAGTATCCCAGGCGCATGTACTTATCTGTCCGCCTGGTAAGTAGTGCTGCTATAAGCATTTATCTAGTAGTGGTGGTAGCACCCGAGTCACGCCTTAACCTACAGGCTGCTGACCCGGAGACGATCCTAGTTCGCGTGGTCGTCGACGTAGTACTCCTCCTCATAATACTCCTCCTGTGGCTGCTCCTTGTAGTCTAGCCAAGTAAATAGTCAGGGACGAAACCAATATGAGTACATTTGAATATACTTTGCAAGACATCCTTTGTGAAGCTTAAATGAATGCAAGTATGCTTATATGGTGGAATGGGTAGGCTGTACATAGGGTTCACTACCCATGATGGATGGAAGATACATCATGGTTGATTTGACATCTCTATATCTTTGTTGAAGAAGATACTTGAAAAGAAAATAATATGGTTTATCTTGTAGATATCGCATATCCAAGAGGTTCTGTAACACTTTGTTTAAAGAAGGTTTTTTCTTTGCAAAACTCCTTGTAAAATACTTTCCAGCTTTTCTTCATAAGAAACTCCCATGTACACAGTTCCTCTTCCAGTACCTCGCAGATACAAGTCCTTTTTCAAAACATCCTATTTGAAATATTGACACAATACTATCTACATGGCCATTCAATTTTCCATATCCGAGAACGTGGCTATTTTGAATAGATTTACTTTGCAGAGATGTACACAATCCACAAGATCCAAATCATATGCCATGAATCACCCATGGTCTGTCCGCGATAGTATGTGAACATCAGATAATTGATCCTAACTTTTCACTATGGTCAAGCTAGTATATGACTATCTCTTCAACTAGGTTTACTCTCCCCGGCACCGTGTCGCACACTGCCATGATAGGAGACCCAACTGTTGCAGCCGGAGGGAAAATTAATACCACACTTTGCATGTCACATATCTCCCACCTGGCGACATTTCGGTTTAGAGAATCTCATTCTCTATAGCACTTGGGATAGAACACACACTAACAGGAACAATTTTCTAGATAGGCCTCTTGACCATGTTGAGGTAGAGTGGTAGTACGTCTTGGTTGTCCAGCGAAGACTAGGTTATGTGTCTTTTGTAAAACATTTCAAAAACATCCCTCTTGGCCACCTCTGGTGAACAAGGTCCCACCTTTCCACAGAGGGTTTTTCTTGAAACATTTGTTTACAAAAGCACATTCTAGGGTGTCCACTTAGGGACTTCAATATTATTATAGTTGGTGGTACTTATATACCATATGGTGGCTAAGATCTTGGTAACACCAAGTTTGACTATTGGCAAGTGATAGTTACTTATAATATTAATAGTAGTAATAGCCACACCAAAAATAGTTTGTTTAACCATATTTTTGTAAATTTTCAGAAGTAAAACATGCATGATATATAACTATAAGTGTAATAATAGAAAGCATTAGGATGTCTTTCCTTGGTATTGTCTAAAGTTTGCTCTTGGAAATATCAAGAGTGAAAATAAGCTTCTTCTTCTCCAATACCTCCTTCTTCGTTTTCTAACGTCGTAAAAGAAATAAATGACACTCAATCAGAACCGACTAAGGCACACAATATTACATATCAATAAACATAGAAAGCATCACATAAAACAATCCATCACTCCATCTTTCAAAGGCAGAAACTAATAAACACACGTAAACAAAACTAGACTACTAGGAACATGACTATGGTGGAGAAATTGTATTTCTCACCAAAATGCAATGGGAACAGTGGGTGTTCCACTAGGATACCAAGGAATTAAGAGGTCACAATGCCTCTGGTCACCCTTGGGAAAATACTATCCCAACCAAACAAGCATGCAAAACAATATTCATACTAGTGAAAACAATAAGATGCAATTTAATCACTTCAAAACTACTCAAACTTTTCTATAAATTAAAGTGCAATCTAGCAGAGGTGATACACCCCTAAAATAAGTAACAAAGTGGTACTGGACCTAGCATAAAAACTTAAAAAACCTAGCTACTAAACCTATAAGCAATATGCCATAATTTCCTAAACATTAGGAAAAATCTAGGAAATGACTACACTATTAAAACAAGTTCTAATCAACACACAACAATGGTAAACCTTTCCTAACATGCTAGTTCTGTAAGAAAACATCACAATAACAGAGGATAACAATCTTACACATGCTAGAAAACATAAATCTAATACTAACATATTGAATAGAACTAATTCACACAATAATAAATAAAAACAGAAAAGTGCTAAAACTAGTTATGCACACCATAATTATTCTAAATCTTTAAAAATTATGCCAAGCTACGATTAGGTAGATATAAACATACACAAACTCATCCAGTTGGATTCACATCAAAATTCATCACCAAAAAGTCTACAAAAATCCTAGAAGTGCTCACTGGATATTTACCAAAATGCATGGAATTTTCTCCGGGAAGATCTCCTTCAAGCAAGGTCAAGTGCTACTGATAGGTATCACTAAGGGCTATAAAAAAAATAGTTTGCAAGATTTGGATTCATATTTTGAAAATTATGCCAATAATGGCTTAACAGATAGGTTCTACCAAATTAAATGCTACTGCAAAGATATTACACAAAAATAAGATCTACCACTTGGATGTGGTTAGGTATATGTTAAGGTACATGTGTGATTTTTGGTTTGGACAGAAACACTTTTTCCTATTTTTCCTAGGTCAAAATCTAGGGTTCACATTTCTGTGAATTCAAAAATAATAAAAACCACAGAGGCTACACAGGCACGGGCCAGATTCACACGGGCGCGGCCCAACTAGCACGGAAAACAGCCTGCAGGCGCAAGTGTGCGTGCTGCGCGGCAACGGCGCGGTTCAAAGGGATCCGTTGATCGCGCGATCAACGGCCCTGGTTTCTTCTTCTTCCTGCCTTCTCTCTCTCAATCGCGCACGGCCGAGAAACGGAGGCGTTCGATTGCTCACCTAGGGGAGGCGTAGGGCAGAGGCGAGTGGTCGTGGTAGTCGCAGGTGGTAGGGACTGTGCAGAGGAGCAGTCGGTGGCGGTCAAGGTGGCTCCAAACGGCGGCGCGGTGCAGAGTGGCCGCGGCGGTTCCGACGACAGCGGCGCGGCTCCTGCAAGCGAATGGCCAAGGGGAAACATCAAGGACGGACGCATGCGTACGGGGAACTCGTCCAGGGTGAAATGGAGGGCTAGGAGTCCTAGAGGCGATCTCCACCTTCACGGTGGCTCACGGTGGCCGGCGGCAAGAATTATCCCCGTGTCTCTCACAGGCGTGCTGTGGTGAGTGCAGTGGGGATGGAGAGTTGTGCGGCGAGGCAGTGAGGCGTGCGGTGGCTTACAGGCACGGACACGGGGTCGTGGGCACGTGCGTGCTCTCGGGCATGTCGCGGATGGCCTGGGAGCGTGCTTCCGGGCGTTGAAACGGGCGGCTACGGCGACTATGAGGTAGGGGTGGGCGGGAACTGCTTCTAGGCGGCGAGGAGTGACATGGTCGCTCGGCTGCGCCCTCCTCTTTTCTCTCTGCCTGTCCCCCTCTCTTTCTTCTCCTCTTTCTCACTCTCTGGTTGACCAACAAACGGATCCAAGGCACCGACTCAAAGTGTAAACATAGGATAAAAGATTTGGCAAGTTTACCCCTCCCATTTGCACAAAAAAAATAAAAAAAATCAACCAAAGTTCTGTGAAAATAACAGGTTCAGAAAGTTCATAAATGACTTAGTCAACTTTCTCTAAGTGTTGGAAACAGACAATTTGAACCAAATGTTCCCTCATGATTAAATTATCAAATGGAGTCCAATTTTGGAATTCTAAGTTGGACAATGTTAACCATGAAATGAACATTAAAAAACATCATTTAAATCCATTTTTGGAATTGTGGAAGGTTTTGAAAACAAGGTGGAAAAAGGTCAACTTTCTATTTTTCTCTCTTTTCCAAAATATCTATTTTTCTGTCTTATTTTCTTTCCACAAAAACAAGCATGCAATTCTTTAATTCAAAACTACAAAATCAAACCAAGCCTATGGATTTGTATTCCACATATCAGAGAGCAATTATATGCAAAGAAAACATAAAATTGGATACCCTAACATATTCAAAACAAGTGCTAGAAAATTATATTTGGCTAGTTTTTCAGGGATAAACTTTAATAGAAAAACTAAAAAGGAAACATCCATATATTAAATTGCCATTTTGTTTTATTGAATAAAACAAAGCCAAACAATATTGTTAAGTTGAAAACAACCTTGATCCAACACTTGGGAGAAAAATTACCAAAGGTATCCTATGGAAAACATCACAGAAACAATAGTGAACATCAGGAAAAAATGATATCTATTTTGAAAGAAAATGTTGCTTGCATTGGATAGCTAATCATGGTCTCATACATATGTTGGTCCACACAAAAATATTACAAAAGTTTTTGTTGGCTCACAAATTTTCCTTCCTTAACTATATTACAAGTGGTCCAAAAACTGGGGTGTGACAGATCTTCCCCCCTTAAAAGAATCTCGCCCCGAGATTCACAGGTCTAGTCCTTAAGGAAACCAGGGAACTCCTTCCTGATATAATCCTCACGCTCCCAGGTAGCTTCTTCCTCATAGTGATTCGTCCACTGAATCTTAAGGAATTTGAAAGCATTCCTCCTGGTCGCACGAACATTCTCCTCAAGAACACGCAGGGGTCTGTCACAGTAGGTCAGGTCATCATTCAAGTCAATGGTCCTGAAGTCAACGTCTTGGTAGGTGAGATCCATCTTAGGTACATGAAGACACTTACGGAGCAAATACACATGAAAGACATTGTGAAACACTGACAACTCTTCTGGAAATTCCAACTGATAAGACACTTCACCACGACGGGCTAGTATCTTAAAAGGGCCAATATACCGGGGTGCGAGCTTTCCCTTGACATGAAAACGCTGCATCCCTTTGAGTGGTGTGACATGAAGATACACGAAATCTCCAATACTGAAGGATATGTCGTGACGCTTTGTGTCAGCATAACTCTTTTGGCGAGATTGAGCTGCCTTGAGGCGATCACGAATAAGCTGGGCTTGTTCTTCTACGGCACGTAGAGTGTCTACTCCAAAGACTTGACTGTCACCAGTTTAAGTCCAGTTCAGCGGGTTACAACACTTGCGTCCATACAGGGCTTGAAAAGGGTCCATTTGTAAGCTAGACTGGTAGCTGTTGTTGTAAGAAAACTCCACGAAAGGCAGGCAATCTTCCCATTTGGCTCCATAAGACAAAACACAAGCACGGAGCATGTCTTCCAAAATCTGGTTCACACGCTTAGTTTGTCCATCGGTATGTGGGTGATAGGCGGTGCTAAAGGCTAACTTGGTTCCAAGTGCTTCGTGTAACTTCTTCCAGAATAGAGAAGTGAAATGTGATCCTTGATGAGACACAATCCTTCTAGGGAATATATGCAGGCTAACAATCCGAAAAATGTAAAGATCAGCAAGCTGGTCTCCACGATAAGTGGTCCGGATAGGAATAAAGTGTGCAACTTTAGTGAGCCTGTCCATGACAACCCATATAGAATCATTTCCTCGGCTGGACCTAGGATGTCCAGTGATAAAGTCCATCCCGACTTCATCCCATTTCCAAACTAGCACTTTCAGCGGCTGTAGCAATCCAGCGGGGCGCTGGTGCCCAGCTTTTACCTGCTGACATATATGACACTTGGCTATAAACGAGGCAATGTCTCATTTCATTCCATGCCACCAAAATCTCTCCTTCAGGTCTTGATACATCTTGGTTCCTTCGGGTTGAATAGAATACAGGGTATCATGAGCCTCAATCATGATGGTCTGCTTTAACTCAGATTCGGTAGGAACACAAATGTGACCTTCATACCACAAGAATCCCTCGGAATCAATGGTAAAACCAGAAACTTTCTCCTTCTCCATGCGGGTCAATCCCATGAATACTCTTTTGGCCTTTCTGATCTTCTTTGATTTGATCAACGAGAGTTGGTTTAACTTCCATGGCATCCAACATACCATAGCTGACCACTTCAATGCCAAGTTGGTCAAGTTCTTTCCACAACTCCGGTTGCCTAATCTGGATCGTAGGATTCAAAGAGGCTGGTTCTCGACTAAGAGCATTAGCTACAACATTTGCCTTCCTAGGGTGATAGTGGATACTTAGATCATAATCTTTGATGAGATCAATCCAACGGTGTTGCCTCATATTGAGTTCATGCTGAGTAAAGATGTACTTCAAACTTTTATGATTTGTGTATACCTCACATCTTTTCCCAATAATAAAGTGTCGCCATGCCTTGAGGGCATGTACAACTTCGGCAAGCTCTAAGTCATGTGTGGGGTAGTTCAACTCATGAGGTCTCAACTGGCGTGAGATATAAGATATGACCCTCCCTTCTTGCACGAGAACACTTCCAAGACAAAGCTTAGAAGCATCACAATAAACATCGAAACTCTTGGTGACGTCCGGCATAATGAGTACCGGAGTAGACACCAGTCGATTCTTCAACTCTTGGAAACTTTCTTCACACTTGTCCGTACATACGAACTTACTATACTTCTTGAGCAACTGAGTGAGTGGTCTGGCGATGCTCGAAAATCCTTGAAAAAACTTGCGGTAATATCCTGCTAAACCCAGAAATGATCTGACTTCGGTCGGATTGGTTGGAGCAGCACGCTTTGACACAGACTGAACCAGAGTAGGGTCAACAGAAATCCCTCCTTCAGATACCACATGTCCAAGAAAGCCGACTTCCTTCAGACAGAATTGGCACTTACGGAACTTAGCATACAATTGATGCTCACAAAGTGTTACGAGCACAGTTCTCAGATGTTCTTCGTGTTCTTCCTCACTCTCGGAATAAATAAGAATGTCATCAATAAACACTACAACAAACTTGTCCAAATAATCCATGAACACCTTGTTCATGAGATTCATGAAATAGACAGGGGCATTGGTCAGACCAAAGGACATCACGGTGTACTCATACAACCCGTAACGAGTGGTGAAAGCGGTCTTGGGAATATCTGTATCACGAACCTTCAATTGGTGATAAATAGTGTGAAGGTCGATCTTCGAGAAAATTCTAGCCCCATTCAGCTGGTCAAACAGGTCTTCAATTTTGGGCAATGAGTATTTGTTCTTGATGCTAACATCATTCAACTTGCGGTAGTCCACACATAAACGAGTGGTATCGTCCCGTTTTTCCACAAAAATGACAGGTGATCCCCATGGTGATGCACTAGGGAGAATCATACATTTTCTCAACATGTCATCCAGCTGTTTCTTCAACTCATCCAACTCCTTCGGATTCATCCGATAAGGCTTCTGTGTTATAGGTCCAGTTCCAGGTATTAGCTCAATAATAAACTCGATATCCCGATCTAGGGGCATACTGGGTAACTCCTCTGGAAAAACATCCGGAAATTCACATACTACCGTAACTTCCTCAAGTATGGGGTTGGCTACACTCGTGTGGCGGTGAACCTTTGATGAAGGCTTGGTTGTGGTGCACGCAACTTTATCTTCATCACTAGTGGTCATAGAAATGGACTTATTGCTGCAATCAATAAAACCCTTATACTTGGTCATCCAATTCATACCCAGTACTACTTATATCCCTTGGGATCCCAGTACTATCAAGCCGGCATGAAAAGTTTTCCCTTGTATTTCCACGGGTACTTCATTGCAAACAAGGTTGGCTTTGGTTCTATCTCCGGGTATTTGTACTAACATAGGGTTGTTCATACGGGTATGCTTCATACCACTTTTCTCACCAAACGGCTTAGTGACAAAGGAGTGCGATGCACCAGAATCAAACAATACTACAGCTGGTACATAGTTGACAGGAAACATACCCATCACCATGTCTGGTGCCTCCTGTGCTTCACCAGCAGTGACATGATTCAGATGTCCCAGCATCACATTCTGCCTCTTCATGACTGGACCTCGGTTCATCTTGGTTGCAGTGGGCTGAGCTGTAGCAGCATTCTTGGTAGGGCACTCACGAGCAAAGTGTCCTTCCTTTCCACAGACAAAGCAACCTGCATTTGGCTTCGGGTTTGGGTTAGGCTTTGCAGCCAGGTTGAAGTTGTTTCCATTTCTATTTCCCAGGCTTCAGTGCATAAGGTGCATGATACATCTCCAACGTATCTATAATTTTTGATGCTGCATGATCATATTTTGCCAACTGCTACTTGTTTTCTCCCTTATTTATAGCATTTTTATACGTTTTCCAGGACTAACCTATTAACAAGATGCCAAGTGCCAGTTCCCTATTTTCTGCTGTTTTTGGTTTCAGAAAAGTTGTTCTGCAAATATTCTCGGAAC